>APFE030417679.1:60903-97364 GCA_000404065.3 Pinus taeda
AAATGGTACTTCTATCTTTTAACTATTTCTGCCTTTGTGTTAAAGTGATATTCATGTTTAGTTGTTTATATATTGATGCGTGAATGCTTGAGTTATCATTTGGCACTTTTGTACGATGATAGCTATTTATTTATGCTTATTGTATGAGTAGCTTATTATGCGATATGTTTTTCACAACTGTTTCATCTAACTTTTTATACGAAGTGGTTTATCTGTATTGAATTATTTTCTCATAACAGTTGAATGATCTTTATTACCGATTGTTATCTAAAATCATTTTAGATCGCATAATAGAAGGATTACTCCCTGGGTTAGAGTAGACTTAGATATTTCTGTTTATTAGAATACAATTACATATCATTAGATTAGAGTTAAAATTAGAGCATCTCGCTTAGGAACTTTTAGAAAGGAAATATCAACTCTGCACACACACATACACATAAATTGGGAAACTGGTCCCATATCCCCAGTCAGGCGCACTATACAAAACGGAAAAGGAGCTTCTAACCAAGGTCCGGACCGGGTGGGTATCCCCCTTGTTGTAGACCCAATTTTCGGGGCTTCAACAGAATGCTTTCCTTTTGAAAATGTCATTAGTTTCTTGTGATGACCAATCATGTGTCTTGAAGCTCCACTGTTGATTACCTAAATGTTCTCATCTTGAAATGTGCTAGTGAGTTTTGAGAAGACTCCTTTGTCCTTTGTCTCCATTACTTTCTTCTTTGGAGTAAATAGGAGATTCCACACTTCTTTGATAGCCTTCTTGAGATGAATTTCTACCTTTGAACACTTCTTTAATAACTTCTTCAATGTAGTAGATATCTTCATAATTCCCTCTTCCAACCTTCGCTCTGATACCATGTTGAGATATCTATAGGGAAATGATTAGTGTGATTTCTCTTTCCTTGATAATTGTCCATGATGTATTTTAACTTTTTCTTACTTGTTAACTTCTTTACTTATTATTATGTTTATATATCATCAAAAAACTACCAAAATAAGAAGAACAATAATACATAATATAGGCTGCAAGCGAGTGCCAAAACCTCTTTAATTGGGAGGAAAACACATAAATATCTTCTCTTCTTTATAAATTCTTCAATGAATCAATTACAATAACTCTATACCAAGACCAATACCCTTCAAGACCAAGTCCAACATTCTTGGATGATGTGATTTCCTTGAAGAAGTCAAACCTAGTCAAATCTCTTCCAATAACACAACTTTGACCCCCAACTACAAAATTTTGGCCTCCACTGCAGACCTGAAATTTTTTCCCCTCATAGTAGTTATTGCTACCACACATGTGAGCATCGTTTAGCCTTTCAAGGCTTCCTTAGACCTCAACTTGGATTTATCTTCCTTCGGGATCTTGAGGATGGCTTCTTCTGACCTTCATTTGACCTTCTTTTCTTCCCTTCTTCAAGATCGAACTTGCAGAAGAAATCCCTAGATATGTTGCAAAAACCCTAGCCTTCCTTGACACATGTCAGAGAGAAATATCCCAAAACAAGTATCCTTTTTCCTCTTCCTTATTTTCTTGACTTCTTCTTGTTCCTTTTTCACTTCGATGAGAGAGTGATGTATGTGCTTGAAGGAGTTTGAGTTTCTTCCTTTATATAGGCTTCTCAAGGTGGACATGGCTCCTCAAATTAGGCTGACTTGCTAGCAGCCAGGCCGACTTGGTCTTGAAAGGTATTTTGACACTTTTAAGGAAAAACATAATTTTCTTTACATTACAATGTGCCCGATGGGGTCTTGAACTTATGACAATGACTCTTTTGACTTCTTGACCTAGGACCAGCCCTAGAAGAACTCAATGGGTGCTTGACCTATAAAATAAAATACCTTGAGAAAGAAACCCGTGCTCCAAAAATAATAATAATAATTTTCTTTCATTTTACAATTTACAGGAATCAAAATTACATTTCATATTTATGAAGACTGAACCTAGTTACACATTTTTCAACAACACTAACCAAGACTCTACATGCACTTATTTATTCAAACCACACTTATCCACCAAGTCATGACTGATATAACTATAGTTAGATCTAGGGTCAATCAAAATAGAAACAACTCGATCACAAATCTTACCATCCATCTCGATAATATATTCCTGATGATCAAGTTTCCTTTTATCCAAAGGTCCGTAAATCGGAGGAATACTTTGTTCGACATCCTCTACTGTTTGGGCTGCCTAAGCAATGTAGATTTGCGTTGTTCCACCCTAATGTTGTGGAAAATCTCTCCTGTGATGTTCCTTGCCAAGGGTGTAACACTATAAATGCTTCCTACCACCACCCTTCTTCTACTCCTCAGAGGGAAATCTCTGTCCTCTATCAGCTACATTGAACTTCTTGTGTGGTGTTACATTCTCCTTGTCATTTGTATCCTATGATTTTCCTCTCTTCTTAACTCACTTTCCTTTATTATTCTCATTACCCTCCCAATCCTAATTAAACTCATTCTTATGCTTCGATTTCTCATAACAATTCTTAAACTTTATGATGGATTCCTCCGGCGATCTAGGCTCATCAAACTCAATTCTGTCTTTGAATGATATTGGAAACCCACTGATGAATCTTTGAATATTTTCTTTATCCTTTTTAAGTTAGGAACATACCTCAACAACTCCAATAATCTTCTAGTATACTCCTAATCAGTCATAGATCCCATCTTCAACTCATAGAACTCCTTCGCCCTATCATCATAGTATCTCTCAGATAAATACTTCTTCTTGAAAAGTATCTCAAACTTACTCCAAGTCAACTCCTCTTCCCTAATTCCTCTGAAATTCTTCACATCTTCCCACCAAATGTCTACTTTTCCTTTAATATTGAATGTATCTATCCTGACCTTTATATTTTCTGAATAGTCATGCAAACAGACAACATTATTCATCCCAAACATCCAAGCTTCTACATCTCGTGACTTCTTCATTTCTCCATCAAATGTAGGAGGCTTTTCTTAATTGAATTCCTCTGGAAATTACTACTCCTCACTCCTTCTATGATGATGATGATGATGATGTTGTCTCTCTAAACCAAACCTAGAATGAAACCCACAATCATTACCCCTCCAGTCATGTGTATCTAAGAACTCATAATCTCTAATTGTATCATCCCTATCAAACCTGTATCCTGAATGAGACCTGTTGCCATATGCCCCATTGGTCCTTTCCTCCTATCCATGAATAATCCTAAGTGGTCCCTGTCTCTGTAGATTTGAAAAATTCTAAAGGATGACTGCATTTTCCTCTGCTTGTTTCTCCTATTCCCTAGCATGAGTTCCCTTTGACTGGATTATTTTATCCTTATCCACCTTACAAATTCTAATCTCTTCTTTCAGAATTCTCAATGTGTATGCTATGTCATGGGAGTAATCATCACCATGTTTATCATATGATATGTAGGGAGAATCACTTGAACTATATTCCACCATTTTGGTTGGCATCTTTTATCCTCTACTTCTTGCAAACATACCATGTTAGATAAACCAAATATAAACATGATCAACATACCTCAGTGAAGTTCAAGGGAGGCTATCTTTTTTGCAAAATCAATCCCAATTAGCACAATAGACACATACACACACATATTTATATAATGAAATCAATATATCAATCATCTCAACATCAACATCATCAACCTCTAAATGACGACACTACTGCAACAATGACCATCACAATGCACGCATAACAAACATATACACAAAAAACATGCATGCATGGAAAACACATTCGTCCCATCCAATCAAAGTGTTTGAACCTGGGTGTTATGATACCATTTTGTAACCTCGCCTCCCATATCTACCCAGTTTCACCATCCTTCCAGGGTAAACATGAGAGGAAGAGCTACTATTACATGACCCAACCTCCTAGGTCCCATTAAGGAAGTGGGGCTGACCACGAAAGCCAAATTGAAAAATCATAACACTCTACAGGGGTTACAGGTCAATCAGACCTCCTTTTCTCTAACTTGGGTCCCAAACCACTCCCACAACAAGCCCTCCATGCAGTTGGAAGCCTCCAACCGCATGCACAATCCTACATCCATGCAGTTGCAACGTAAAATTTCCAATCCAGAGCATGCAGTCCAAGATTTTGAGCCTAAATTCTAGGTCAACCTCCAAACCACCACCCAAAACTCACTGAGAATATCTAGAATGATAAATGAAATCAATACAAAGAAATTCATACAAAAGTTGATCAAATGCTTAACCTAACCAGGCCTAACAATGACAGTCATTTTGCCAAACATGTTGAGTACATGCAATCTAAAGGTCATGAATGAATATTTAAACATAGTGGTTTGATAATTATCTGAGAATCGTCAAGAAGGTATAATGTCATCTCATAATAGCTGCAATAACATATTTTAGCTCATGCATTTATTAACCATTCATCAACAAGTCAAAACACATCAAGAGCCATAGCCACCATAGACCATATAACCAACATATAACCAAAAAATGAACGACAAATACACCATGATAGAACAACCATCAAAGCCACATAATAACAAGTACAAATACTCATGGAAATATAGGATGAAAATAAATCTTATTAACATATGCAAAATCTGACCAAGTCAGGGACTTGTACGTACCACCTGAACATAGATTGGGCTGAACCAAATCTCTCTTTCACCCAATCACCCTTGCACCATATTCCATGTGTGAATGTGGGATATCATGGAATAAACCAAACAAAATAAAACTAGGGATTCCAAAGGACAAACCAACTCAACCCTTAAACGATGATTCCATCTCATGGTCGAACATCACTAACACCAACCAGATCAGTCTTACCCAAGCTATTTAGGGCTCCAAAGTGTTTGTACCAACCACAGCTCCAAGAACTAATAACTCAACCCATAACCTTCCACGGCTCTAGAGAATTTTTCCAACCCGTATCCAAGACTAGTAACTCAACTCATTGAGGCCTCTAAAGCATTTTTCTAACTTAGGTCCCAAGAATAGTAACTCAACCTAAGTTGTTCCAGTGATCTAGAGCATTTGTTCCAACCAGTAGCTCTAGGAACTAGAAAATCAATGCACATCCATAAGGAACTTGAGAACCAATTAGAAACAACAAGTGGAAAAACCCACAACACCATGGCTATCCAGGAAATGACAAGACTACGCAAAACCACCATCAATCCAAGAAATCTCCCATGCCAATGATGGATCATAACTAAATAACCACGTGAATATACCACCCATTCCAAAAATAACAAGGAAATCATACATACAACTCGATACCTACAAAGAAATCCAACTGTAGTTGTTGATACCTTGCACTTTCCGAATTTCCTTTACCTTCTTTCTCCAAGTCCAATGAAAACTAGAGTTCTCCAAGCATGATCCAATAATGCTCCAAGATTTCTCTAAGTGTGCAAGAGTATGAGACAGAGAGAATAGAATGAGAGTGCCAAATACTGAACTAACCAAAACTATAAATTGATACTCATAATCCTTTTTATCATTGATGCTTTTATTTTCTTTATTTTCCCTTAGTTTTCCTTCAATTTTCCTCACATGAAATCTTGTGACCTTTCACCTTCCTTTTCTCCTATTTTCCATTATTTTCATAAATAGAATGCCAATTAATGCCACTTTTCCTTTGCCAATTTCCATAGCCATTTATTAATCACCAGTGATTCCCATTACTATGTTTTTTCCCAACATTCATCTTGGAATATGTGTCCCATGACGTTAGTTATTATATTTAGTTACTCACATAGGAAATCAACCACCGGTTGTTACAATATAGTAGTGGGCCCGAAAAATATCGGATCTATCATGGAGGGGTTAATTCCTAGGAATGTGTATGATGTCAAATCATTCATCGGAAGGCAGGTTACTATAGAAGGTTCATCAGGAACTTATCACGGATTTCTTATCCTATTATATCTTTACAGAGGAAAGTAAAGAAGTTTGAATGGACTGAGGAATGTGAAACTAGCTTTGAGCAGTTGAAACATTTACTTACGAATGCTCTAGCATTGAACATTGTAGATCCAAATAAAGAGTCTATGGTACGTATAGTTGCTTACAAGAGAGTACTTGGTGGAGTTGTAATGTAGGAAGGGCAGGTGGTATGATATGAGTCAAGGAAATTGAATGAGCATGAGCATAACTATGACTCATGATCTTGAGTTAGCATCTATCATTCATGCCTTGAATATGTGCAAGCATTATCTTCTTGGTAGGAGGTTTATTAGGATCAGTGATCACACTAGACTTAGGTACTTGTTTGACCTACCCAATCTAAATGTTAGACAAGCTAGATGGTTGGCTACCCTTAGTGAGTTTGACATTGAGATCAAATACATCAAGGGAAAGCAGAACAAGGCTGCAAATGCTCTTAGTAGAAGAGTGCAATTAAATCATATTGCAACAATGAGTTATTATGAGAGAGATTTGTAGGAGAAGATATTATAGGTTGGACATCATGATGATAGTTATCAACAATTGAAGCACATGTTGTAGTAGCAGGGTGAAGGTGATAGGGATGAGGAGTATCACCTCACGATAGATGGCATGGCCAGATCCAAGAACATGATTTATGTGTCGGATAACAGTAAGGTCAATAATCTTATCTTGAGGGAGTTTCATATCAAGGTGTATTCAGGTCACCCGAGATATTAGAAGACACTGACAATAGTTAAGAAGTTCTATCATTGGACGAACTTTAAGAAAGAGGTGGCTGAGTTTTTTGCTAGATGTATGGACTTTCAACAGGTAAAAGCATATTGTAATCATACAATTCATTTATTGTAGCCTATTCTTATTTTATAATGGAAATGGGAGGTCATTTCCATGGACTTAATTGTAGGTTTGCTGAGGAGATTGAAGAAACTTCATGGTTGTGGTTGACAGGTTGAGTAAGGTAGCTCACTTCATTGTAGTTAACTATACTAATTCAGCTAGTGAGGTAGCTCATATATTCATCAAGGAGGTAGTGATATTGCATGGTGTTCCTAAGAAGATATCAAAAAGAGATGCTAAGATCACTTCTAGGTTTTGGAAGGAGTTTTTGCAGGCTTGGGGAGATAGCTGGATTTTAGTACAACTTATCATCCACAGACATATGGACAAACAAATAGGGTTAATAGGATTATTGAGGAAATTTTGAGGATGTATGTCATGCACCAACA
The DNA here is from genome assembly GCA_000404065.3 of Pinus taeda. Classification (NCBI taxonomy): domain Eukaryota; kingdom Viridiplantae; phylum Streptophyta; class Pinopsida; order Pinales; family Pinaceae; genus Pinus; species Pinus taeda. The sequence continues at coordinate 68,067 of APFE030417679.1, forward strand.
AAGGAAGTGAGAAGAGTATCTTCCACTGGTAGAGTTTGCTTATAATAATGGGTATCAGGAATCCTTAAGGATGAGTCCATTTGAGGCTCTTTATGGGCAGAGTTATAATACTCCTATCAGCTGGAGTGATCCAGTGAGTAGGGTATTGATTGGACCAGATATCTTGGCAGATATGGAATATTAAATCTAGGTTATCAAAAGGAATTTGAAGGCAACACAAGATAGGATGAAGAGTTATGTAGATCAACACATGACATTCAAGGAGTTTCATGTTGGGGAGCATGTGTACTTGCGCATCAAGCCCAAGAGGAGCTCCTTGAGGATTGGGTCATGTTGCAAGATAACACCTCAGTATTGTGGGCCTTTTGAGATCCTTGAAAGGATTGGACCAGTGGCCTATAGAATTTCACTTCCACCAACAGTGAAAGTCCATGATGTTTTCCATGTTTCATTGTTTAAGAGATATGTGCAGGATGTTGATCATGTGATTGATGGATTTGTATTGCAAGTGGAACCAGAGAGAGAATTCTATCCAGAAACTTAGTGCATCCTACAACAAAAAAAAATCATTCTCTCGAACCAAGCAATAGAGCAAGTTAAAGTGCAGTGGAAGCAGTTTGGGCCCACTGAAGCTACATGGGAGATGGTTTTTTAGATGCGGGATTTGTATCGTTTGTTATTTGTTGGTTCAAGCAAATGAATTTTTGGTATATATATATATATATATATATTATATATATATTTTTATATATATATGGTTGTAAATACCACAATGAGTTGTGTTATAAAGCTCCAATAAGTGGTATGTTTATTGTTCTTTCTGTAGGATGTCATTGTAAATACTACATCGAGCTATGTTATAAAGCTCCATGGGCAATATGTTTTTTCTTTTCCACGGTTTGCTAGTCATAAGTGTCATAGAACACCAAGGATGGTGTTCCCCTAAGGGGGAGGGTTTATAACAACCCTAGGCTAAAGTTGCATGTAATAAAGGATAATAAAGGAAAAATAAGACCAATGCCATGGGAAACGTATTCCAAGGTGAATGTTGGGAAAACACTATAGTGGGCATCACTTTTGGTTTATTATGGCTATGGAAATTGGCAAAGGAAAACAAGAAATAATTGACATTTAATTATGAAAATAAAGGAAAGTAGGAGAAAAGGAAGGTGAAGGGACACTAATTTGCATGCTAAGGAAATTAGAGGAGAAATGAAGGAAAATGAAGAAAGGAGAGAAATCAATAATAAAAAGGCATCAAAATATCAATTCACATCTTTTTCTAGTTGAGATTTTGTTAGTTCAATTTCACTCTCTCCTTTCATTCTCTCTCATACACTCTTACACACTTAAGAGTATTCTTGGAGAACTTGGGCATTCACTTGGATTAAGAGAAATAAAAGCTAAGGACATGTAAAGGAAAGCGAAGGAAATAAAGGAGAAGGTTGGATCACCAACTTCAGTAGGAGGATTTTGTAGATAACAGGTTTCATGTGTGATTCCTAGCTGAGGTGTGAATGCATGGTACATGCATTTTTTTATTTGGTTCATTTTCTATCATTGGAATGAATTTTTCCTGGATTAACAGTGGTTTAGCATCGCCTTGCCATTTCCTAGATACCATGGTGTGATGGGATTCATTTTTGGTTAATATTTGGATTTCCAAAAGGTATTGGAACCAGGTGAGGTGGTCTCAGAAAAATTCCCAAGGGTTGGGGGTGGAGATGGTTTTCTTTGGGAAGCCCTCATTAGGTGGGTGGAGATAGGAAAATTCCTCAAGGTATGGTGAAGAAATTCTGAGGAATCCAAGCTTGGTTAGGTTTTACGATCTCAGGACTGATTTAGGTGAGATCATGGTAGCTTGAGGCTAGAGGTTGTTTAACCTCTGGAGTCATTGGTTGATTATGTCTTGGCTTATCCCATGAGAGCACACATTCTTGCTTGGAATATGGAACACGGGTGATTGACTGAAAGAAAGACTTGATTCAACCCAATCTATGGTTGGGTGGTACGTGGAACTCCCTGACTTGGTTGTATTTTCATACATTAGTAAGAGAAATCTTCCTATTGTTAGCTTTGAGCACTTGTACTTGTTATTATTATTATTTTATGGCATATTTTTCAAGGTTAATATTCTAGTTATAAGCACGGTTCTATGATGTTCTCTAGCTATGGATCTTATTCATGATTTGATAAGTATTTTCTTGGTTGATGAATGCATGGGATAACAAGTTTTGTTGCAACCACTTGAGAGGGCATTAGACCTTCTTCGTGATTCTCATATGAAGCTCAGATATTTATGATCAGATATGTATTCATGACCTGTAGCTTACATGTTCACCATATGTTTAATGAAATGTCTATCATGTTTTTGGAATTTTATATCAATTTTTTCTTCAAGTTTGAATGTTTGGCATTATCATCATGCTAATTATGGTTCTAGAAAGTTATAGGTAGTTCTGGGTAGTGGTCTAGAGTCTAGCCTAAAAAAGTGGCCCAGATATCGAAACTGGAGGCATTGAACTAGAGGATTTAGGTCATAACTGCATGGAAGCAAGCTTGTACATGTGGTTGGGGTGCTAGGTTAGAGAAAAAGGGTTCCAACTTGGGGATTTATCACTTGGGTTTGGTCTAGCTCCTGAGTGATCTGTAGTCTTTGTGGGATGTTAGTAGGGATTTAGTTTATAGGCCCCACTTCCATAACTGGATCTTGGAGTCAAGTCATGTCATAGTAGCACTCAACCTCATCAACCGATCAAAAAGTGAACATGAACAAGTTGAGATGACAATGATAGGATCTTAAGGAGGTTCTGAAATTCAAGTGTATGCAAAATTTTGGAGGGTGCTTTTCACAGCGACAACACTTAGTGACACACTAGAAAAAATCCAACTTCTCTATTTAGGTCTAGCTTTATGCATAGAGTCTATTCTTTCAGGAAGTATTGATTCACCATGTGGGCCACCTCAACTCCCCATTTATCCCAGTTATAAATATAGTCTCTCCCATCCCCTTTCTCGGCTAAACACATTTACAAGGATTACCATATATCAATTGTTTCGATCTGGGAGAAGGATAATATATATTCATGAGTTTAATATGATCAAAATTTTAGTTCCATCTCTGGTGTTGCTCTGTTGCGAGAAAGCTTGTTCAATACACTCACGAAGTCACTATATGAAAAAAAACATTGATTCGTTGCCAGTGAGCTTGTTCAGTACCCCGAAGAAGTTTCTTGTTTCACCTCTCTTTGCAGTAAGCCTTTCTCTTCTTTCACCCTTTATTTTATTTTAAATATGCTAATTAGCATTTTATTGGCATTTATATCGTGAGGGTGGAAGAGGGATCTCGTCTTATTAAAAGAAAGAGAGGTTATTCCTTCAAATACTGTTATATACCTTTGAAATTAATACGCTTTCTCTTAGTTTTCTCATTTCCCTTCTCTACTCGATTGGATCAATAAGAAAAACACCATTCAATTACCATATCGAGTCAAGGAATAGAGCTCCTAAAATAGATATGGGTATCATGGTTCTTCTTATAGTTTTCTATTTGAATGAATCATATTTTCCATTCAGACATCATAGACCTTAAATATATCAAAACCAAACAAAGAAGGGGATCAAAGGCTAGACAAACATTGTTTATCATCACAATTTCCCTTTCAAAGCTTCACCACATTGTATTTCAAGCCGAAAAATAACATTTTTTATGCATGATATTATTAAATAAAAATGTGAAAGAAAGACATGAAACAACTAGGAAAACAAATCAAGAGAACAAAGAAAATGTGAGACTAAAATGAAATGCAAGACAAGAAGGAAGAAAATAAAGAAATTGCAAAGAATAGATAAAGAGAAAAATGCAATGTATATTTAATTCAAAAGAAAATCTAAAATGTGACTAGACCTACTCCTAATCTAACCAACTAGAATGTTAGGGCTAAGTGAAGTGAAATTTCCAATGCAACCAAAGAAGTTGCTCCCATCCTACAAGTAGAAAGATGCAGACAATTAGTGCCAGTATGAAGCAGTGTACAAAAATAAAGATATGATCATGAATGACTTGTAGAAGAATATATGGTATTTCCTACTGCCAAAAATATGTGCCATAACAACTAAATTTAACCAATTTGTAGCCTTACCTTTTCTATTAGAACCAAAATCATAAAAACCTTGAAGATTCTCATGAATTTGCCTTCATTCATGTTCTCATTCTTAGAAAACATCAAGAAAGATCAAAAAATATTATTTATGACAAAGATTGCTAAGTAATATGTTTCTAGCCAATCATAGATTCGATCATGTAATTCAAAATAATCATTTTGAAAACCCTAAAACTCATGGGAGAATGAACTTTTAATTAGCACATTTGCATCATGGGGAGAATCTTGCATAGAAAAGATAACTTGATCTCATTCAAAAACCTTGTCAATATAGTGAGGACCTGACATGACCATCAGCAAATTTTGAAGTGCCTCAACTGGTTGACAAGTATATGCACAGTGAAATGATAAATCATAAGGATCAATGGCTTCAACGAGATCAATTGATGTAAAACAACTATAACAAGATATACTAGTGGGAAAATGATTATTTGAATGACAGGTTGTTAGACCCAGTGTTATGATCAGATTGGTGACTTGACATACAAGATTATTGATTGTCAATCAATTCCCTTTGTGTCCAATTCCATACCAGACCAGTAATATGAAAGCTTGGGGAATTAAAAATATTTTTTGGCCTTGTAAATATGGGAAACCAATTAGAATAACATGCTGACAAAAGGTTATAAGGATATTTCAAATTAAATCTAGTATCCATATGAACATGGGGGTTTTGATCCACTAAATGATTCAAGAATTGAATGCTAATCAAAAGGATTGATTGGGCTAGAATGAAAATTATTAGCTTCATAACATTCACAATAAAGATTAGGCATTGATTGTTCACAAAATCACTTAACATATATGAATTATGTGGCCAAAGATGACCTTTATATTGATAATCAGAATGATAGGCTTCATAGCTCTATGGATCCATGAAAGATATACGTTACAATCCTAGGTTAAATGAAAGAGGTTTACAAGAAGATGAATTAGCTAAAACATAATCTTGTATCTGATCAAAAACCCAATCTTGAAAATTAGGAAAACTGACTTGGAAACGTTGAAAATATTTCAAGAACGGGTTTGCATCTAGTGAAACAATACAAATAAAATATTTATGTGAGAAATTACAGATATGACCCAGTTTGGAGATCTTATTATGATAGTGAGAACTTGACATAACCATCAATGAGATTTGAAGTGCATCGACTCCCTGAAAAGTTCCAAAACTTTTAAATGTTGAATAATTATATTTGAGAATAGATTCAGATCACAAATTGTATGTGGACAACTACTATCAATTATTTCAATAAGATCACTATTATCTAGATGGCAGTCACCTACATCACTAGTTTGATAATATTTTTCAACCTAAAGAAACATTTTACTCATGTCATAAGATCCTTGTGATTATGTATCTAAGGATGTATAGATCAGAGAAATCTCATGAGTAACATTAACTAAAGAATTATCCTGATGCAATACTAGAAATTGCAAGGAAAGAAATAGATTAACTATGATTTGATTTCTTTCTTCTTCATCATGGATGACCTCACTGCATTATGTCAATTTAAAATTCAACTCATCGGATGGTATATTCAAAGAGCATGACATATTTTCATCACAAGTTAATTCATTACAAGCAGTGGGACATGAGAGATAGTAAGCTAAATAATAAGTTTATGTAATAAGATATTCTTGAGAAATCAAAATATTGGCTGATATACCTAGGCATTTATCAATGGGATCATGGTCATTAAAATGATGATTGTCCAAGGATTTATCCTGATTAAGAGCTTTGATTTCATTTTATTGATTGTTGAGATCACAAGATTCTAGGCTAGCCAAGAATGAAGGAACAACATCTTTACATAGAGGACTTTGAAATAGGGAAGAGATATCAAAAGTATATTCACCCTTTTACACCTCTACCTTTGAAATGTGACCACCATGTACCTAATTACTGTTTGGACCAACAAACTAAGAATCAAGAGTATCTGAAAAAGCTTATTGGTGGAGTAGATTGATCATGAGAATCAGGGTATAAAAAGCCATGAAATGTAGATAATTGAGGATGACAAGTGTCCCTTGAAGAAACAATACTTTTAATGGTGTCTAATTCAATATTTTTTGTCATCTTTAGGAATCAAGGGATCAATCTTCACCTTAGGCTCCATGGATTTATTAGAACGTTGAATTTTTTCTCGGATAAGAACTTTACCATGGGAAGAAAAAGAAGTTAGAAGAAGAGGATCATCAATTTTATTTTCATATTTCCCAAGTTCAACAATAACACCATAGACTTCCTTGTTAGGCAATGAAAAGGGAGGAGGACAAGGGTAAAAAGGGACAATATGTTCCTCCTTTGATATTAGAAGTGTCTCATGATTAATAAAAGTTGGGAGAGCACAATCAACCATGGATTCAAATTCACAATGCTTCAAAGATATTTGAACCAAACATTGAATCTTTTCCTTGAAGGAATACCACTCCACATATTCTATATGAAACTCATTAAAAAGGTGAAGAAATCTATTGGAAAAACCCTTTGTTGATTCATTAAGCTTCATTCTAATTTGATTGATCCTTTTACAAACATCTCAGTAATCATACCTATCAAAGGCTTGATGAAGCTCCTTGAAAAGTTCTTCAAATGAATGAATGGAAGAAACTGGTAGGGTATGACACCACAACTTAACTCGACCTTCAAGTGTGAGGGTGAATAATTTACAAGCAACATCTTCACAATTTGCTTCATGAAAATCATAAAACTTAGGAAAATGAGATGTTCTACCCTTGCCATCAAACTTTAATTCAAACAAGTTATAAATTAGTTCCATGGGGAGTGAAATATTTTCTTTGTTAGAAAAAAAATCCTAGGATTATGATTTGGAAATGATCCATTCAATATAAGATATTCAAATAGACTTAATGGGATGAGCTTGTCATCTAGCCCTCCTTCTAGCGCCACTTGTTGATAGTGCCGGAAAGCCACCAACGCAGTGGGTCTCCCCTAGTATGAAGCCCCAATTAGGCCTCACACCATTGGAGTATCATCCCCATCCAAATAATAGGCCTGACCACCATTATTCTTATAGATTTGCCTTAGTTGCAATTATCAATATAAGGAATTATACACAAACTTTGAGATGAGAAATTAAGTGACACTATGAAGCATACAATTAAAATGTGTATAAGGTACTTTAATGGAAGGGAAAAGAGATAGCGAGTCTCTGGAAGAAAGTAATAGTACTATCCTAAAAGAGACACACAAGAGCATGAAAAGAATCATTGATTAACCTGCAAAGTAGCTCATAAGATAATAACAATCATAGAAGAAAATAACAATGCACATTCAACAATATGCATACAAAATCCAACGAAATAGTTTATTTTCATTAGTATGTGTTAACATAAACATACAACACAAACAATGAAATAATAGTCTTACAATAATTCATGACATATGCATTAAGTTGCGGTGGTTTTCAGAGCTTCATATATTAAGTGAAAGTCTCAAAATACACAATTGCAATGATAGAACACTAGCCCCAATAGTGGAACATTAAGTCACCACTTTCTCCTCCAAAGAAAGATCTTCTCCCCTATGCCAAGCTAGAGAATATAAGGTGAAATCCCCCTCGTCCCCTATTTTGAGAAATGAGGATGTATTTATAACAAATGAGTTGACTCTCCACCTCCCATGTGCTTGACCTCCCTCATGACTCTTAAGCTCCTACTATGATTTTTTGAATTCCTATATGACCTTTGAGCTTCTACATGACTTTATAACTTTCTAGTGAATTTGTACATTCCATGTGGGACCCTTGAGCTTCCACACATTTTACATTTTCTCATTTTTGAGAAATTACATAATTACATTGTATAAGTGACGTGGAAAAATACATTGACACATATGACTTTCATGGTGACAATTTGAGAAGCCATGGCATGGAGATGGTGACATAAGACTTCATTTCATCAATGCCAAGTTATTCTTCTTGTTGTAATGACTTTGACTTCTTCATTATGGATATTTACTCGTACTTCATCTTCACCCTCTAAAGGGTCTAGATAAGTGTTGGAACCTTCCAAGTCAACATGATTTTCCATCTCTTTATCTTATTCCAAGACTACTTCATGTCCTTCACGATGGTTCCTCCTTTACCTTTTTCTTCACAAGTGACTTCTTGTAACATCTCCTTGATATCCATGTTGAGATGATAGCACCTGCAAATGAATTCCACTCATTACAAACCAACCTCAGTCTGAAAATACATATTCTAACTTTTCTTTCTCATGGAAGATGCTGACTGTGATGGGGAAATGTGAAAGGGTTTTAAGAGAGAGACTAGGAATTGTGTTGTTGATCTCAAAAGTGACCAAGGGATGACCATGTTGTCTAATGGAATTGTGCAATGCACAATAAGGAGAGGCTATTCAAGGTTCTACGTAGTGAGAAAGTCCAAGAGACAAGGGTAATGAGCTTGGTGACTGAGGATGTGCAGCGCATAGTGCTTAGGGAAGAGATGATAGGGATTGTGCGATTGAGCTTCATAAGGACTGAGGGATGGCCTCATTATCCTTTGGAACTACACAATGCATAGTAGTAGGAAAGACATCATAACTTACTACAAAATGAGGGGTTTCAGTCAACAGGAGAGACAATACAAGCCACTGTAACTTCAGAATGCGCAGTGATTGAGGAGCAGACTCCAATATTACACAGTTGATTTCTGCAGTGGTCTAGAGATGAACCTATTTTCCACTTGAACTATGAAATGCACAATAATAGGCTCACTTGGTGAAGGGATTGTGTCGTTGGCTGGCATAAGCAGCAGAAGGTAGGTCACTGTACCTTGAGGATACTTAGTTCACCATGAAGGGTAGAGAGCCTTTGTATTCCGTAATTCTCTTTAACATCGATAAGGAGGATCTCCACTATCCACTAGAACTGCACCATGCACAATGGAGGCAAGAAGGAGTTCGTCTTCGGCACAATTTTCAAGGGTAAGCACGAAGATACTGAGGAACTGTAGATGAAGATTACACAACGTGTTTGTGAAATATTTTTCCCTTAGGATGGTGCAATGTGCAATTGTAAGAGGTAAGGGATGCATCCTTGTTGGCTAAGAATGTGAAATGTGCTCATCCAATAGCTGAGAGTTTATGTATGCAAAGTGTGATGACAAGGGGGAGCCTAAAAATGGCTATGTGTTAGACTAATGGAATAAGAGAGAACACATGGCATAAAAACATTCCAATGCAGATTCACACACATGTATACCATCAAACATAAGCCAAGAGAATGTACAATACTAAAGATCTATATACATACCTTGAAACGACAACAAAGCGACACTTAGAATACAAGTTATGAAACAAGTGTCGACTGCAACTAGAAAGTGTGCTAAGGTATGGGAGAGTATCTAGGGCATATTCTTATGATATATAAGTTCAAATAATGCAAAAAAATGTGTTAGAGCTACCTCTAATGGTGCACCAAAGTGCGAAAGATAGGAGTGAAAACAATCAAAAGCGACACTTGCGACAATAAGAATCAGTGAAAATGATACGTGTAAAAGCTAAATAAAGAGAAAGAAACACACGTGAAAGCTAAAGAAAGGAAAAGTGACACTTGCGGAGGTGAAAGAAAGTAAAAAAAAATAGTTACAAAAGTGAAAGCGGAACTTATGAAAAAAAAAGTAAGCAAACGAGATAGTTGAGAAGGCTCACTAGGATGATGATACACTTGCAACTAAGAGTGATAGGGACTGTCAATTGAAAATACGCACTGCTTGTCCACATGGATTGTGCAGTCACTATCCCTATCAGCTATGCAAGCATTGTCAATAGGGACTACACAATGTATGAAAGTTGTGTAATTCCTACAACTAAAGATTGTGTAATTACTATTACCAAGGACTGCACATACATTGTCTTCTAAGACTTCCCAATGTTTGTCTTCAAAGGATAGACATGGACTGATAAGCTTTCTAGAAATAATTTCACTTATGAATGCATCAAAAGTTAAGTGTGTGAAAGCAAGTGACTTCAACAGTTAGAATCTCACAAGAAAACATGAGGAATTGGAAAAGCATTAAGTATTACAAAGTCAACATGAACAAGTTTAGATGACAGATCATAAGCCACCCGATGTCGTACAGCTGTAGGTGTGGTATGGTGAGTAGGCCTAGCCGCTTTTTGACCTCTGCTGAAATGAGGTTCTTTTTGCTACCACTGTCGACAATGAATCGCAACAACAAACCGTTAAGACCCACATTTGTGAGTGGAAAAGATGCCCCCCCCCCTTTTGATCTTCGGGCTCATTTTTCTAGATCTTGGCGATGGCATCAATGGAATTGTGCTCCGCATCAATAATTTTCTTCCCTTTGTCACTCCTCTTGTCAGGTTCTGATTGAGGGTCGAAACATGCATCAGATTTTGAAGCATGCAACTCAGCCACCAGCGACTGCTTGGCCTGACACTCACTTGTGTTGTGAGTGGTGCTCTTATGGAACTCACACCACTTTCCTGTGTCCTTTGACTTCATGGTGGTGTTCTTTTCTTGCAGCTTCGATGGGTTGTCTTGGGTTAGCCCACCTTGTCTTTGTCCTTTTTTCTTCAGATTCGCATATCACCCATCTCATCTTAGATGTTCCTCTATAGGCAATCGCAGTATTTGAGTACCAAATGTTTCTTAGAATCATTGATACTCAACTTCGTGTGTAGGGTATGAAAAAAATTGGTAAACTCCATCACATCTTGGTCCCTTCCCTGCCACAGTATGGTCCACTTTATGTATTTGTCCTCATAGGTCTCGATAGGGTAGTACTACTCCTTGATAACGTCCCAGAAAGAATTCCAAGTGGGAGCAACTAAAAACAGTGAGGTTGTACTTTCATCCTTCTGCTCATAGTAGGTTTCCCACCAGTCCTTGATGTTGGAGGCAGCTTTGAGAAGAGAAAAAGTAATCTTTTCCCAGCTGGAAAATTCATAAAAAAAAAAATATCCTTCTTTCATATTTAACCATTTATCTACAGTATTTGCATCTATTTGGCCCTCAAATATGGGAATGTCAAAGTTTACTTGTACCTTAAAAGGTGTGGAGCCTCTAGAGTGGCTGCTAGATGTGGATGTGGCACTGATGGGAAATTGTTGAAGTATTTGGGAAAAGTTATCCATCATCACATTCCTTTATTTCACGAGGGCCTCCTCAAGCAATATTTTGATAGGATCTCCTTCTCCCTCGTCTTTTTTTCTTCCCCCATGGGCGGCCATCGGGGTTTGCGAGGCTAATCTTGCAAAGGTTCAACTAGATTGAGCCCTAACTCTGTATATCCCTACCTTTTTGGGGAGGGTGGTTTTCACAGAGACAACATAAGCCAGTGGTCCCTCTTTAAACACCTCCTTCTCCTCCTTTTCCTCCATCTCCATCTCAGAAACAAAAAACATAGACAACCAATTTTATTTTACCGTTGGTAAAACTAGATGTAAATTTTGATTTTTTAATGTATATTGGAGAGATTGATGCAAATAAATTTGATAATTGGATCGGAAAAATTGGAGTATATTACAGGGTTGAAGCAATTGTGGAGGAAAAACAAAAGTGCAGCTAGTAACTATTTAACTGGGAGGATCAACATTGATCTAGTAGATGGGTAAGATATAAGAATATCTCCTTAAAAAGGGTAAAATGACATCTTCTTTGTATGAATTTACAACTATATAAAAGATGCAATTTTATCCTTTTATATAAAACAAGCAATAATGGATAGGCATAATCTAAGGCATGGTAGAGGACAAAATGTGTAAGATTATACTCGAGTTTAGGAACATGGAATTAACATTGGGAATTCCTTTTTATGCATAAGAAACTCTTTTGAAGTATATTGGTGGGTTTCATAGTATTTTAGACATATTATTCTTATGTTTAACCCAAATAATCTTAATGAAGTTTGTGTCCAAGCCACTCACATTGAATCAAGGGGATATAATGTTAAGGAAAACCTCTTAATGAAGCTATTTTAGTTAGGTTAAGATGAGAACAAAGGAAATATTAAAGATAAAAGAAAAATTAGAATTAGGAAAGATGATGAACCTTCTTGTTCACATTGCAAAATGGAATAACATGATGATTCTAGGTGTTGTAGAAGTCATCCATAACTAAAACCAAAGTGGTTCAAGGATAAGAAGGGTAATAATCAGATTACTGCTACAATCTAAAAAAATATTGGATCATATTCAAATGACGAAACAAAGTGTTGAGCCTCTAAATTGTCCTCATTTTGACAAACCTTATTCCCCCTATTTCATCCATTTTGTATACCTTTTTGTTTCATCCATGAATTATAAGGTCATCTAGGTCATTCAAAACTACAATAAAAGGCATCATTGATTCACAACTCATTGTCTATGATTTCTTTGTGAAATTGTTTAAAACATTGCTATAATACCTAAAGGTGCATATTTCGCAACTAACTAGCATTTCTATAGCTAAATCCAAAGCTGGACAGGTACCCATGAGTTTGAAGACAAGTAGGACATATGGATAGATTTCAGATGTCAGCCACATGGGCATTCACCCATTAGGCTCACTTGGAAATTTACAGGATATGAGAATCTTATTGGTCAAACCAAAAGTTAAACTTGGTTGTAGAAGGTTGTTCTCACGTAGACTCAAAGAAGTTAATATTATCATTAGATGAGCATTGAAAAGTCAAGAAAGTGAAATTTGGAATTTAGAATTTCTAATTGATGTTGCGTCGATCAAAATCCTTCTCACGATTCACTCTTCTCATGGCGAATCATGAAAATAAACTTTCTATTTTGATTTTAAAACCTAGATTTTGACTGAAGAACTTAATTCTTGGTGTTTATCTCTTAAAAGTTGTTAGTTTAGAAACATTATAAATTTCTTCGACCTGGAAGTGAGATCATCAAGTTTTTAGTTTATAATTATTGTTACTCTCTGAAGATAAGACTTTGTTTACAGTTAATGAAATTACTTTGTTCATGGTGATATTGTGAATGTGTTGGTGACTTAGTTCTGCGATTTGAATTCATATTTCCTTGTGCTCACCAAGAGGGCCCCCTATGGCGTTGTGAGATAGTGTAGTTGTTCTTTCAATTTCATTCTTTTTAGCATTCAATTCATTTTAGTCTCAAATATATAGATATCTAATGCTTTGTTTCCTTATTTTCCTTTTTATTGTAATAAGTTGAGTGCTCGAAAGCAAAACCAAAAACACCAAGAATATTTGTTTCATAGATTTCTTATTTAATTTCATGCTTAGTCTCTAATTTAGTTTCATGCTTGATGCCCAAACCAATTTGAATTATGAATGTGCACACCAGTAATCTATAAATACTTCAACACTTTGAATTCCACTACTTTGATCACTACTCTTCAAATTAGTCTTCATTTAAGTTCTGATAGCTATATTTCCTTACATGTTCTTAGATAGAATTGGTTTCAAGTTCTTTCTAGTTAATTAGATTAGATGTTCATTTCTTTCTCTATAGATTAGAATTAAAATAAAATTCATTTCAAAAAAATTCTCAAGTAACTATTAATTTCAAGTGAATTAGATTAGTTTTATTTTTATTGTCTAATAGAATAATATTTCCATTTCTTGTCAAACTAGAATTTCAATTAATGCTCCTCTTGTTCATCAGAATGGTTTTCTTTGAAGGAGAATTAAATTATAATTCCTTATATACAGAACATGTGCATGCACTTAATTAGAATTAGTCATAGATAAATTGGATTTCCATCTTGTATTCATACTGTTTGATTGAAAATAAATTCCTAGCATACATTGTGCACATACGCTTCACAAGTTCGCAAACCCTGGTTGATAGTTTAATGAAGTAATTTAACCAACAATTAAATTACCCAACATTTTTGGTATTGTTTTCGAGGAAGTGTATATATGACTTTAGTTTTTGTATAGATTTGCATATCATAATAGATGCATTCATTTTCTAGATGCATAATTAAAAACCATATTAAATTCATTTAGGATGCATGTACAAAGAACGAGATTTTAGGGGTATATTTTTTAGTAGAGAACATAGTTCAATACCAATATCACCAACCACCCCTGCAAGACCACGTAGATCCACACTATCCACTAACACTCGCATTCCATCCATAGCAGGTAGACATAGACTCTCTGAAGTACATAGATCTGAAATTCAACCTAGGGATTCACCAACCTCATCTACAGAAGTTGTCACGTTGAAGAACCTACATCCCCAACTGAAGGAGCCATATTTATTTCTTCAATGGGTGAAAAACTCTTAGGGAAGGAGTTAGAAGTACCTAGTGAGGAAGAAGAATTAGAAGAGGAAATCCCATTAAATAAACCATTAGTAGAAGAAAAAAAAGAGGAGGAATTTGTTGAATATAATCCTATTATAGAACCCTATATAAATTCTGAAGAATATACAATGGAAAATGAGGGAGAGGTTCATGATGGAGAAGGACCAATGATTGGAGGAATAGGAAGATTAGGAGGAAGTGGTAGAAGGGATGATGGATATTTTCATGAGGAGGATCCTTTTGGGTTCCCTATTTTAGATACAGATACAACTGCTACCATGAAAAATATCTCACCATCTATCCTTCCTAATTTCCATGGGTTAAGAACCAAGCATCCGAAAACATTTCTTTTTGAGTTTGAAGTACTATGCGGATCATATGATTACCTACTTAATACTAGAAATTTGAAATTATTTAGTGTGACTCTAAAATATGGAGCTCTTAAGTGGTTCATGGGTCTAGGAACACATTCTATTAGAACATGCGTTGATATGAAAAAATTATTCCCATACAAATATAAAGATTATTGCATACACCATGACCTTAAGGATGAAGTTTTCAGGATGACACAAAAAGAGGATGAAAACCTTGAAGATTTGGTGGGAATATTTGCCTACAATACCAAAAGAGATAAACTACATAATTTAGATGAAGACACATTGAGAACTCTCTTGCAAAAAAAAAACAAGGGATGAATGGATTGATATTCTCAATTTAATGGGCAAGGGAGATGTTTCTTAATTGTCATTCCAATAAATTTGTGAGTTATGCAAACACATTTCAAGAGGGAAAGCAAAATATGGTAAGAATCTAAGAGATTAAATCATGTCAACAGTAAGCAAATATGCATCTGGAATAGTAAGTAGAGCAGAATTAGGAACTTTTCATGATGATTTTAAAATTGATATCCTTGGAAATCTTAGTGAACAACTAGATACCTTAAGGATACAAAACAAGAAAAAAGCTAAGAATGTTGCATTGTCTATTTTCTGTTCTAGATGTAGGAAAAAACATGCTTTATAAGAATGTGCTCTTGAAAGTGTTGAAATATGTGTAGAAAAGCATGCTACAAATGAGTACCCTTTAATACTTGGACTTACCTTCAATACTTGGACTTAAGGTTGTTTTCCAAGAATAATTTGAGAAAATTCAAGCTAAACCACTTTGCTATGTTGCTCTCAGAAGACCTTGGAAACCTCGACAAATAGGTATGTCACAAGATCCAAATGTACAATATAAATCATAAGCACAACCATAAAGTAATTGGAATACACCTATGCCATGGAAAACTTGGCCATGTCAATCAAAAACCCCATCTCGGTCGCCATGTTGGAAAAATTCTTATGGTAGGAACCCTTAGTATCCTCAAAATTTTCAACAAACATATCCTCAATACCAACCTCAGTATTATTCTCCTCCCCAACCTCCAAAATTCCAACCTCAATTGACTACAACTCAACCACTCCCATTACCATCCACTCCATTTCCTCATAAATCTAAACAAATACTTGCACAACCACTTCCCAACCCGAATAATAAAACTCCTAAACTAGCCATTTATAATGTTGAGGGTCAAAATTTTCAAGCCTGTGTGATAGCTCCTCTAGGTCTAAATGATGTCCAACTTAGATTTGGTCAAGTTTTGCAAAAGAAAACACCACCAATCTTCATCCAAGATTATAAGGAGGACAAAATTCATTAAAAATAAGCATCTCTTTATCAAGAAAAGACTCCTCCAAAGGAAGATGTTCTTGCACAATTAGGTGACAACCAAATAAAATCAACTCCTACAATACTGCTAGCAGAACAACCTTTTGTTTCCTTACAAATTCCTCTCTTTTTCCAGAGACTTCAAATTGATAAAGGAATAGAAAGGAAAAATATTCTACCTGATTATAACATGTTAGATGAATTGAATAATATTTGCAAAAAAAAAAATCATTGCTTCAAGCCACAAAGGAAATACCTGTCTTTGTAAAAAAAATAAAGGAGTTGTGCATTAAGAAACCAACAAGAAAAAGAAAAGTCATTAAAAAGATTCAATTGGTAGGAAAAATAACAAATATTATGATGGGGGAACCAATAATCCAAAAATATTTAGATCCAGGTAACCCTACTATAAAAACTCCATCAATGGAATTAAAATTCCAAACACTTTGATTGATATAGGAGCAATCATTAATATCATGAGAAAACACACTATGTATCAATTGAAGCTCCCTAATCTTCAACATACCCCAACTTTATTGCATTTATCAGATAAATGTGTTTTTCAAACCTGGTGGTATATTAGAAGATGTATCAGTACCCATTAAAACCCCTTGGTTTGCAGATATTGCTAACTACTTTGCTACAAGAAAATAACCTCCACAATTGTCAGCCAGAGAAAAACAGAAATTCATCAAAGATAGTGCACCCCATTCATGGATAGAGGGAGGATTGCAACAAACAAGACTTGATTTTATCATTTGAAGATGTGTTTGAGAAGATGAAGTACCAAAAATACTAAAATATTGCCATGATGAACCACGTGGAGGGCACTTTGTTGATAAAAAGTATTGCATATAAGGTGCTTCTTTTGGGATATTATTGGCCTTGTCTTTTTAGAGATGCCAAAGAATATGTCAAGATATGTGATAGTTTCCAAAGAATGGGAAAACCCATTCAATCAGACGAGATGCCTCTATGGCCTCAAGTACTAATAGAACCTTTTGAAAAAGGAGTTCTAGATTTCGTTGGTTCAATCAATCCTCCATCCAGAAAAAAAGAGGTACATTCGTGTTAGTACATATTATGTCACTAAATGGGTAGAAACTAAGCCTCTTACTTTAGCTACTAAAAATGTTGTATTTACATTTATTTTTGAGGATATTTTCACTTGTTTTGGTGTCCCAAGGGAAATTGTGACATATCAAGCTGCTCAATTTACATCTAAGTTGGTGCAGATGATCAAGGAGCTATACAAGATCAAACACCAAAATTCCACTCTATATCATCCACAAGTCAATCGGAAAGTGGAATCTACCAACAAGGTAATCAAAGTTATACTGACCAAGACTATACATTTGCATAGGAAAGACAGGGCATAAAGGCTTCCAAAAGCACTTTAGGCATACCACACCACATGGAGAAACACTACTGGACATACTCCTTATGAGCTTGTCTATGGGAAGCAAGTTTTTCTTCCAATTGAAAAATAAGTGGAGACCTACAAAGCAACAACAAAGTTGGAGCTTGACCTATCTAAAGCCCAAAAATAGGTATCTGCATAGCTGAATGAGTTAGATGAGATTCAACAAGATGTCATACAAAGGACAAACATAATTTAGTAACAAAGAACCAGATGACATGACAAATTCATCAAATTCAAGAATTTCAAGCCAAGTGACTAGCCTCTTCTTTTTTATTCTAAGTTTAAATATTTTCAAGGAAAATTTCAGACACATTGGCTTGGTCTCTATGAAATAGACATTGTTTTTTATAATGGGGCAGTTAGAATCAGGACTATTGATGAAGAAAAGATCACCTTCCTTGTCAATGAGCATAGGTTAAAATTATATCATAAACATTTGACAAGAGAAGAATTTGTTAGACATATGTAAGAGAATTTTAATTTGAATTTGGTGAGGAAAGGAGATTTTCCTTCCCTAGCTTCAAAGGCATTGTAATTTCTTTTTCTTTAGAGGAAAATTAAAAAATATGAAAAATTGAAAAAAAAACAAAAATCAAAGATATGAAAACCGGTATTGTTGGCATTCATATGCATAAAATATTACTTGAAAACCAAGGATCCTTGGTAGCTTAGATTTTCACAATCCCCATCCATTTCCTTTATCATCTTCCTCTCTTTGCAAATAAAAGTTTCAAGCTCAAATAATTATTGAAAAATTTGTTTCCCTTTTAAAGAGAATTCCCAACAGTCATCGGCATCATCAACGATCATTAACATCCAGTAGTAGCAAGTTTTTAATCAAAATAATAAGGTTGAAGATGAAGATACAAAATCTATAACATTTCGTAGTTGATTTCACATTGATCTGTAGCCAACACTCTAAACCTACAAAGCATTATTAAGCTGCAAGTAAAGGAAAAATTTAGTACACTAAAAGATACGCATTATAAGGTGACTATAGAATGTTAAATCAATTTTCATCAAAGAAACTAATAGATTTATGAGTTGATGAACTTATTATATATTCATGATAATCATTGGAAACAATAACCTAAAATTGCACCCTTATAACCATACTCCATTATTTATATCCTATACCCTATTATTCACATCCCATTACCATCACTCATATCCCTCAATCATGTCAAAAATATTCCTCACTATATATGAATAATTTGAAATATTTCATATCCCAACAGTCCTATAAGACGTATTTGAAGAATTGTGAGAAACAATTAGTGCAAGAAGAAGATTTTTATTATAATCCATCCATTTCTTTACAAATCCATCTCATTTTAACCTTTCCAATATTGAAACATTCAATTTCACCGCTCCATTTTAACCACTCCATTCTTCTGTCGAACCCTATCAAAAGAAGCAATTCAGAGATGAGACTTCTCTATCACAATGATGGGTGTGATTTTCTAATCTGACCGAATATAGTAGTTTTTCTCAGTACTTACCCACAAGTTGAAGATTAGTTATAAAAGGAAGGATGGCTTAAATTATTAGATAAATTCGATGGATATGAAGCTCAAGTCACGAGACTTTCTCAAGAATTCGATGGCGTGGAATCCAAGATTAGAGATATAAGGATATTACATACTCTTTTGTAACGGAGGTGATAGAGCTCCCAAGGCATAGTGAGAGTTGTATCAAAAATAAAAAATAAAAAGTGAAAGACGAATAGTGGAAGAAATTCCTTCACATTCCAAGTATGGATGTTTCAATTTTCAAAAAGGGAATCCCAGTCAATGTGCTTAAGTTTAAAAGGAGAAATTTATTATTGGTTCTTCAAAATTTTCTTACTTATGAACGTAGATATGGTACACTTCTCTTTTATCATGCCAAATTTCTGATGCATTTTATCAAGGGTAAATATGTGAATTTACCATAATATCTAATGTGGGTTCTTAAAAAAATGGCCTTCAATATACAAAAGGATTCTAGGAATATTGATCGAGCCCTATATCGTCATGGGCTAGTGAAGATCCTTATAGAGGCACATTTGAAAAATATTGGTGACAATTGGCAGAGCTTTCTTATGAGAAATCATTTCATAGAGGTACCGGAATAAGAAGAAATAAAGAAGACTAAACAGAGTTGACGAAAGATTATTCAATACCCTAACCCTAATTCTACAACGAACGAAGGTGAGGGTTTGTCAGCAAGTGAACCAATAGGGACGAAGACTCAACATAATGAGATAGAATATGATGTTCCCATTAGCCAATTTTTGAAAGAAGTTAAGAAGAAGAGAAGTAAATAAAATTTTAGAAGAAAGAAAGTCAGTGAAATTAAAGAACAACCAGAAGCATCAAATGATAGTAGGGGAAAAGAACAAAAAAAAGGAAATAAAAGGAAAAACATTAAGAAAATAGTGGAGCCTAAACATAAATTGAGGAGAAGAAAGATAATCATCAGTAAGCAGACAAATAAACAACCACCAGAAACTATAGACATCAATAAATTCAATGATACTGAGACAAATATGACAACAAATTAGAGTTCTGCAAGAAATTCCCCTGAGGTTGATCTTTCTCAACAACAAGTATATGACTACTTGGATACTTTAGAAAAAGAAGTGCAGAAAAAGGTAAATCCTCCTTTGGAATCTGAATTCTAGGAATATTATGTACATAGTGATGTTCTTATTCCTGAACCAAAAAGAATACTACTTCTCATGAAAAGCAAGACATTGTTAATGCCTTAAAACAAGAAGTGTATGAACTAGAATTGTTGAATAAGCACATTAAAGATAAAAATGTTATAATATTCAAAGCTCAAAAATGACATCGTGTTTCTAAGGATGTGCTATTAGTACAATAAGAATAAAAAAAATCAAGGAAAATAATAAGGGTCTTCGATAGAAAGTCAAGGGGTTACAAGGGAAGCTTTTGATGAGAAAACCTAGATGGTCATTGAATGTGTAGGTTAAAGGAGCATCAAAAAACTTGGATGCCATTGATCCAAGCATAAGAAAAAATTAAGTGACAGGATATCTCTTCAATTTTTAAATTTTGTGCATGAGGACATGCAACCTCTTCAGTGTGGAGGGACGTTGAACCTATGAATTGTCCTCATTTAAAAAAAAAACCCTTTTCCCCTTCTTTCATCCATTTTGTATAAAAAATTTCATCCATGAATTATAAGGTCATCTAGTTCATGAAAAACTACAATAAAAGGTATCATTCATTCAAAACTCATAGTCTATGGTTTCTTGTGAAATTAGTTAAAACATTGTTATAGCTACCAAAAGGTGCATATTCCCCAACTAACTAGTGTTTTTGTAGCTAAATCCAAGGTTGAATAGGTTCCCATAAGTTTGAAGACAAAAATGAAATATGGATAGGTGTTAGATGTCAGCCACATGGACATCCGCTCATTAGGCTCACTTGGAAATTCATAGGATATAAGAATCATATCAGCCAAATAAAAAGTCAAACCTAGTTGTAGAAGGTTGTTCTCACGAAGAACTCAAGGACGTTAATATTATCATTATGTGAGCATGGAAAATTCAAGCGAGCAAGATCTAGAATTTAGAATTTCTAATTGATGATGTGTCGATCAAAATCCCTCTCATGATTCACTCTTCTCGTAGCGAATCATGAGAGTAAAATTTCTATTTTGATTTTAAAACCTAGTTGTCGACTAAAGAAATTACTTCTCGACATTTATCTCTTAAAATGTTTTAGTTTAGAAACATTATATATTGCTTTGATCTCGAAGTGAGATCATCAAGTTTTTAGTCTATAATTATTGTTACTCCCTGAGGAGAAAACTCTGTTTACAGTTAATGCAATTACTTTATTCATGGCACAATTGTGAATGTGTTGGTGACTTAGTTCCATTATTTCAATTCCTATTTCCTCGCGCTCACCAAAAGGGACCCCTGTGGAGTTGTGAGATAATGTAGTTGTTCTTTCAATTTCATTCTTTTTAGCATTCAATTCAATTCAATATTGAATAGCTAGATATCTAATGATAGGTTTTGAAGATCTATTTGCTTATTTTCCTTTTGATTGTAACAAGCCAAGCACTCGACAATAAAACCAAAAACACCAAAAATATTTCTTTGATGTATTTCTTATTTAATTTAATGATTAGTCTCAAATTTGATTTCATGATTGATGGCTAGACTAGTTCGAATTAGGAATGTGCACATTGGTAATCTATAGAGGCTTCAACACTTTGAATTCCATTTATTTGATCACTGCTCTTCAAGTTAGTCTTCATTTTAGTTCTGATAGCTAGATTTCCTTTCATGTTCTTTAAACAAAATTGATTTAAATTTCTTTCTTTTCAATTAGATTATACTTTCATTTCTTGTTATATAAACTAGAATTAGAATAGAATTCATTTTGAAAACTTTCTAGAGTAACTATTTATTTCAAGTCAATTAGATTATATTTATTTTATTGTCTAATAGAATAAGATTTCCATTTCCTGTCAAACTATAATAGATTTCAATTAATTCTCCTCTTGTTCATTAGAATAGTTTCCTTTGAAGGAGAATTAAATTAGAATGATTTGTAGACAAAACATGTGCATACACTTAATGCGAATTAGTCATATATTGATTGTATTTCCATCTTGTATTCATACTCTTTGTTCTGAAAATAAATTCCTAGCATATATGATGCACATACACTTCACAAGTTCACAAACCCTGGTCGATAATTTAATGAAGTAATTTATCCAACAATTAAATTACCCAACGCCAACATCATGGTCATAGGAATACAAGGTACACATTTTTATTCTATTTCTAGTTCTAATAGTTCTGACACTATGCATGATGAAAAGAAAATAAGTGAGTTATTTCATATTAGAGTCATCTCAAAGCATATGAATATTGATACACTCTTTGATAGCAGTTTGCAAGCTAATCTTATTTTCGAAGAAATGGTTAATACATTTGGACTTGAAACTAAGCCTCATCCAAAACCATATGCCTTCATATGGGTGTGTGAACATGCTAAGATATAGGTATCTAAACAATATAAACTTAGATGTTCAACTACCTCTAAGTTCATCTATGGCGTAGAGTTATATGTTGTACCACTTGATAGTTATCAATTTGTCTTGGGAAGTCCTTATTTGTATGGCAGGAAGGCTAAATTATATAGGGAGGAGAACAAGCATCATCTCAAAAAGGATGGGATTGAGTATATTGTAAGAGCCCATGATGTGAATTCTAACTTGTCACATGTTACTACAAGACAAATGAAAAGATTAGTAAATGATAACAAGAATTTTATACGCATTTGTGTAAAATCTAAGGATAATGATAAATGCCAATTTTTCTTGACTCAAGGCTTTCATGCCAATATGATAACATGTACCAATTCTATAGTGATACCTCTTATTTCTTCTATTCCTGTATCGTGTCCTTCTACACATGAGGAAATTCCATTGACAAAGGTTTATTGTAGAACTGTACTGGTTGATGTAATCCATATAGATTTTATTGTGGATCTATGTAAGTTGTTGGTCATGAAAAAGGTAGAGGCTTCACCAGAAAAAGTTGATAGCACTTTAGGTAACTACTAGAATATTTCTTCCAATTCTAATAGTGAGACAACTATAATGGTTGGCACATTTTGTGTGCATAATATAAAAGATGAATTAACAATAAAAAAATGCCAAGTTGACCCATTTCCTATCACATTTTCTATTGTTTTTATGCATATAAGTGGTTTCATAGTTCCATTGACTATTTTTGGAGTCATAATGTCAAAAATGAAATTGAGGTCCTAAGGAAAGTGATGGATTTCATAGCATCTAAGTCAAACATTGAAGAAGAAAATTCTATATCCAATTCCTATGTAGTTCATATTTGTCTATAGTTGGTATTGTTAGACTTAAAGGAATAATTGTAGAGCATGTGCCAAGTTTTGTGGTAGCATTGAGAATTTTCTTTGCTTATGAATTGATGAACAATTTCTGCATATTTCCTATTTATGAACATGATATTAGTCTTGAAGAGTTTGTTGTTTGTATCATAATGAATGGATAGTGGAAAATCAAGGAAGTGGTTCCCTCACTTCCTAAATGTAATCAAAATTTTTCTAGTCCAAAATCCTCTTAATGGGGAGGATTAATCCAAGAGGATTCCCATAATTGATCCAATTTTGTGGTCTCAAATTCTAATGAAAATATTTTCATGATGAAGAACTCATCAAGATATTTCTAATGTAATTTGAATAGGGTCAAACATATATTGTATGAAAAAGATATGGCTTATAGAAGTTGAAAACAAATAATACACAATGTTGACACATGGACCAATGACATGTAGACATGGTCCTCAACTGGTAGGCAACAGCCCCTTGCAACCACCAACTAGCTCGTTGTGCCTCTTCTCCACCACCTGAGCCAACCATGTGGTCCCTCACCTATATGTCATGATCATATGTTTGAAGGTGGGCCTCACAAACCTAAAGGCCTACCTTATCATTTTGTAATTGAGTATTGTAGTTTTCTTATAATGGACACTTATAGGCATGGATTAATGGGGGAATTCAGCAAAAAGAATGGGCTAGATTTATGCTCTTGTCCCCTGAACCCCTTTTTGGACATTAACCTTGGATTCTAGTCCTGCAGGATCTCTTTTATTGACCATTTGGCTTTAGGGATGCTATTTCATAGGAAACCATGATTTTGTTTGTGTGTTCCCACTCTCTCATCCACATATATTACCCCCTTTCCACTCATTATTACCCCATTCATCATTTCTCCCACTTTGGTCCACATTCCTACACTGGGTACACATAGGGCTAGCTCTCCCCTTTCCCTTTCCCATACCTTGGGTCGGGCTTGGAATGATGCCCAAGAGGTTGATGTAGCCAAAAATAAAAGAAAAAGAAAATTGGCCACATTCAACAGCAAAACGTACCATTAAATGAAAAAGATGGTCGGGACAAACACATTTAGCTCGTCGGAAAAAGTTGATACATGAGCTCTACCCCATCACCCTAGTTCCTACTATTACAGATCCATTTGATCACATCACTCCCATCATCCAAATCAGTGTTTAAGGGCTCATCAAACCCTAATTTCAATTACTACATGCCCTAAACAAGTCACCCTTTTGAATGCCTCCTTCCCAGACAATTTCATGACATGAAGACATCTTGAAATGACCTCTAGAGGGACCAGCACAGGTAGGCCCATGTAAGGGTGTGCTACAGAGCAGTTGAGTCCATTGCAGGGTGCTCTGTAGAGTATTTAGGCCTCCTTTCACGTGCGTTGGGCGAGTTTGAGTGAAATTCACATAGTGTTTGGAGAATATTCTTATCTTTTGGAGTCATCTAGAAGGTTCCCTCACTTATCAACTCCTATGACCTCGAAAATGGATGAGGAATGAGTTAAGATGCATCCTGTCCTCTCATCCCTTCCTCCATGGAACTAATTCTGAGTATGGAAGGCCATTCAATACCACCATTTATGACAAAACCTCCTTCACCTCCCTATAAATTGACCACTCATCTAAGTGATCAGGGGCTGGACTATGTTGAATTGTAAGGAGATAATGTTGCTATGAGAATTGGCTTTGAAGCAAGTATTGTAATGCTACAACTTTGTCATGCTTTTGATGTGATGTGGATGGGATCCAAGCTGAGGAATGACTTTGAATCAGATAGGTACTTATCAAGCATGTTAAGTGTTGTACCTTAAGAAACCAATTTCCTGGTTGTGGAGAAATTGTGCTTAAGACATTAATGATTATTGTTTGTTGTCAATTATTTGTCACTTTATTGTTTGTTGTATTCTTAAATGAAGGACCTGGAAAACTTGGTCTTTAACCCTTAATACATATGTGACCGGAAAATCTCATAATGTCATTTGTTGCTAGATATAAATGATGAATGACGAAAGCTTGAAGGAGAAGTTTAAGATAATATGCTACTTAACACAGAACCTACTATACATCACTTAGAAGAATTATGAAAATGAGAACTGAATCATAGACAATATGCTGCTTGACATAGAAACTGTTATCTGCGACCCTTAGAGAAGTTAAAGATAATATGTTTCCTTACACATAAAATATTATCTATAACTTAGAAAGGAAGATGAAAACTTCAAGTATAGGAGCACTCTTTTAAGGGATTTAACTTTATCTAGATAAGCAAATAGAAACCTGCAGCTTCATTACTATACTTGAAAGAAGAAAACATAAGATGACACATGACAAAGAAGTTACAAAATTATACCCAACAATTCATGGAAACTTCTGATTCTTTCATTAATCAACAGCTATATCAGGAATATAGTGGCTTAGTCTCTAGGTTCTCCAAAATTCAAACCCCCTTCTCTGTAAGTTTTCCTCCTTTTATACATTTGTGAAATAGTTACTGATGTCTGAAACTGTCAAACTACTAAAACCATTTCTCTAACTATCTAAATTAAAAATTATTACAAAATATTACACAGAGGGTAAACACATCTCAAAGAACATAAAATAACGAAAAATAACTGAACGTAGAAGATGGCAATGACTGCTGGCTTTTCAGCTTTATTAATAGGCTCTTGAGTTCTTCTGTAGATGCTTTAATAATGATTAATCCACTTTAACCATAATGAATAGTGTTTGACTTTAACTTGTGCATAAATCTGGGCTTACACATGTATTGAGCGTTTTGATTGGCCAAAATACAAAGAAAACATACCCAATTTCCTTCCTCTTCGGATTCGGCTCTAACATTGATTCTTCCCTTTACACAGCAAAATTGACGCAAAGCACGCAAAAGCAAAACTGAAAAGAATTAACTATATTTAATAAATCCATTGGATCCTCCCGTTCAGTGTTACATTAACTTCTCTTTGCGAATCGTAATTGGCGCTTTCCAGTGGTGTATTAACCCAGTCCTTAACAAACTGCGATATGAGGGACGTGCCGGAGTTATAAAACATGACATAACTAATATCGGGTCCAGCCTGTCGCAAATCGCAATCGGCATAGCCATATACACATATATAAAGTGTTATGCGATATCACAGACCTGTCGGGGCTTTAAAACATAATATATATGTGTTTCGGGTCCGGCTATCGCGAATTGGAATCGGCCAAAGCTGAGGTGCTATGTTATAACTACCCACTATGATTTGTGATTGTGATTTAATCGCATCACACACACACAAACACACACACACACACACACACACACACACACACACACACACATATATATATATCTTATGGCTACATATAACCATTTATATTATGATTTGATTTGATCCTTGGCTATATCGTGGCCGATTCTTTTATTCTTACTTGTTCCTTTAACGATTTCCATTATACCATTATCACTTCTTCTTCTTGCTTTTATCTATTTTTTGAAATATTTTCAAGTGATTATTGAATGAAAAATGAATACTATAGGTAACAAAAATGCATGTTACAACATCTGGCTCCACCTGGGATAGTGCTTTTGCCACAGAAGCATTAAGAACCGTAGATTAGTGCCTTATCCATTGGGCATGGAGTCATATATTGCCTCGCCAAGCTTAACTGTGTGAAAATTTGTACAGTGAACCCACGCCAATATCTGCAGTGATAAGATGCTTGCGCTTTGATAGAAAAATATTGAGAATCGTAGATTAGTAGCCTTAGTTGGGCATGGAGTCCAAAACTGTGAAAACCCTAAAATTTGACAATTGAAACGTGACAATCTTGAAGTCTGACACCTCTGCAAACCAGTTTTCAACTGGGAAAGTCACCCTTATTCATCAACTATTGATTAAATTGAAGAACTGCAACTAGAAACCAAATGCTCAACACTTGAGCTTATTTATGTACAAGTTCCTACATATGTACATGATTGATCTCCATCAGGTGAAGTCAATCTTCCAATGGTGCTAGGTTAACATTTTGGTTCTTAATCTAGAACCATTCTGCTAGTGAAATTTTAAAAAACAAATCATCCTAAATGGAAAATAAACTATGCATAAAAGCAGCTCACAACAAAAATTAGGAGTATATCCACAAAATGATATGTGTAGACTGCTGATAAATTCTTCCATGTAATCTACCACAGGATCTTCAAAAGTATAAGACAAAATATGGTCCTGATCAGCTCCAAAAAAGAAATTCTCTATGTGTGAGGTTCTTGCTCAAATAAACCTTTTGTTGGGATAATATGTTCAACAGAACAATCAGCAACGTCTTTAAGAAAATGATCTATGTCACTTTCATGTCTCCACTTTCCATCTCTAAGCTTTGATTGAAAATAATTTGTAATTCTAACCTCAGGAATAATTTTTTTCTTCTTCTCATTAGTATATGACATATGATCAACTTCAAATAGATTGTTTACCTCTGATTCATGAGCATCATTTTGTTCTTCAATGCGATGATATACAATCTCTTTATCAGCTTTCTTTTTACATGAGAGAGCCTCCTTTGCTATGATAGATGGCTCAATATATTGTTGTCCAACATATCCCACTTGGTGGTTTCTTCCTATATGTTCAACACCTAACTAATGAACTTGAGGAGCTTCGTCCTGTTCCCCATTTAAACCATTTTCATTATAGATAGGAGGATCATCAAATTTATCAAGATAAGATCTCTGGGGATTTATTTGCAACTCAATTATTTCTTCCTCTTCTCGGCTGCTGAGTAGAAACTCTTGATGCATGTTTGAAATTTCCTCTATCTGAATACTCTGGAATTGGCTTAACCAATTCTTTGCATGGGAGTTTATTGAAGAATTCTCTGCATCATTTTGAGAAAATGATAGTTCCTCGTTTTCAGAGACTTGCTCATAGTTAATTTGGCTATAACTTCTTTGAATATTTGATATTATATCAACAAGATCATTAGTTTCCTCAACAATATTATCTTGAGCTTTTAAAGTTTCTTTAAAATCATAATATTCACAACAACCTTCAAAAAGAAACTTGTGTGGATAATAAGTTCTACAATAAGAATTCAATGCTGAATGGAAATCTTTCAAAGATGAAATGCTTGAATGAGGCAGAGACCTGAAACAAACCCTAGCTTCTAGGTCCAAAGAAAACAAAAACAACTTCATCTTCACATCTTCATGAATGACGCCCTGCTACTCCATGCATTCGTGAAACTCTTGGAGATGTTGAGCTAGATCTTCATATTCCTTTCTACTGAATTTTGGAAGATACTCATTCCGGTCATAAAATGCAGGCATATCATGAGGATAGCCAGTGATCCCAGTAAAATCAAATGGATCAAATTTATGGACTTAAAATGCAGGGAAAGCCATTAAAACCCAGAAAAGAAAACTTAAAAGTGCAGTGGACTCGCCAATTAATGTTGTAAGTGAAAATCATAGGTGTGAATGTACACACAACTTCTGAAACTTTGTCACTCTCAAGAATCAACTTCAAACTTAATAAACCTACGAAAAAGTGTTCTTATTCAATTGTTTTACAGGTTGTGGTTCTTGCTATTATGGAGTCGCCTTTTATTGCTTTTATTCAAAACAGTCAAGTATTTCCTCCTCACTGAACAATCAGAGGAAAATATTGAAAACCCATGGAAAAGTGTTTGTCTCCTCTCTCTCGGGCAACGACACCAATCAATATTGTACCTTAAGAAACCAATTTCCTAGCTGTGGAGAAATTGTGCTTAAGGCATTAATGATTATTGTTTGTTGTCACTTATTTGTCACTTTATTGTTTATTGTATTCTTAAATGGACCTAGAAA
>APFE030417684.1:0-36051 GCA_000404065.3 Pinus taeda
AAAACACTTGGGGCCTCAAATTATCTAGATTAAACAATTTAAACTCAAGTTTTTAAAAATCTATATCAAATTTTGATTAAAATTAACAAAACAAATGTCATGAAAATAGTCATTTCGTTGATAACTTAGATTACATCGGTGAAGAAAAATTATTAAAAAATAATAAATAATAATGATAGTAAATGAATAAACATTATACCATAATAATAATACACACACACACACACACACACACACACACACACATAATTAAACAATTATAGATTAAACTGAAGACAAAATACCAAAAAAGGGGGGAACAAAAGGAATAACAAGGATTTAATAACAGAGAAAATGAAAGGAATCAAAAGAAAGACGCAAACTAGAGAAGGAAAGGAAAAATACGAAGGGGAGAAAAAACAAAAAGTAAAAGGCCTAGGAATACAGGGATGAGATCCACGAACTACTAATCTTCCATCTAATGTCCCTATTTAGTGTTTTAAACCTTTTCTCAATTTCGATGGCTTCCCCTAATTTATGTTGATGGAAATGATCAAGCCTAGCAAGGATCTGGGAACCCTCTAAAAATATGTGGTGTTTTGCATTTTTAGAATGTTCAGCTAAAGCAGAGGAGTGAGTCCCAGAAAGCCTTAGGTCAGTAGAGTGCTCTTGAATCCTGTGAATTATGGAATGACCAATTTCTCCAATGTAGGGGGTTCCACAGGAACATAGAATCAAATAAATACCCTTCATGTTTTTAGGTTCCACAGGGTATTTGACTAAAATTAGGGAGCCGTGAATAGTTTTCAATGGTCTAAAGGTGGAAGAAACCATGTCCCTGCTAAGAATCCGACCAATCTTATTAGAAGTCCCTTGGATACAAGGAAATTGGACACTAGAGCCCACTTCAACAAAGTCCTTTTTAGTCCTAGGACCTCTACTAGCCTTTAAAAAGGCTTTGATACATTGATATCTTTTATAGCCATTTATTTAAAAAACATTAAGGAAATGGGCTTTCTCATTCACCAGATAGCTTTCATTAGAGTGACCAATGTATTGAGAACACCTAGCTTCTGGGCTGGATAGTGATGGAAATTCACATGTAAATATTGTTTAGTGTGAGTTTTCTTGGGTGAAGACGTCAAGTTGGGTTACACATTTTGCCCTTTCTCGAGAAAAAAAATAATTTTTAGAAGTTCTTCAACTTTCAACAAGCCAAAGCAATTTTTTCTATTTAGAATTTCTTTTTACAATAAAATTGAAACTTGTGAGAAATTTTATTAGTTTTCTATTACTTATTTTTTGGATTTTTTTTATTCACATTTGATATGTCAACTTAGCAATTGTTTGACTCTGTGTTCTTTAAAAATCAAGGGATTCATAACACGTCATATGTTTTAGCACTAGTGTATTCTTTGTTAACTTGGCATTTTCGAAAAAAGAATGTGTTGGAGTAATCTAGACAAACTCTACCCCGATATCATTATATTTACGAAACAAACTGATGCACATCATAATTACTAGAATTTTTTGAATTGAACCAATATGAAAAAACTACAGATTTTGAAGATGTCTCGCCAAGCATCAAATTTCTCAACAAATTAGTTATAAACTAAAAATATAAAAACTACCCATTACAAAAGATGGATCAGTGTAATGAAACATAAATTTTTCATATTTTTTATAATGCAGTTTGGAAGATACGAATTTTTATTTCAGTGAATCATAGTGACCTTCAGAATTTTTTTGCAAACTATTTTTTAGAAAATTAATTAAAATTAGCAAATTTCGATGAAATTCCATAAAATTTATATTTATTGAAAGAAGATTCAATTCTGCAAATTCTGGTTTTTGTTCTAACATTAAATTCACCAAATTTGATGGAGTTTAAGCATGATGAAATTGGAAAAATATGATTAGAGTTGAGTTGTTGTAGAGTTGCACGTTAAAACAATTTAGCTGAATTAAATTTACATTCGACCGAACTTGTGTTTTTGTCAACACCCGTTAAAATAAATATAAAAATAATTCGGTCGAATTACGTTAAAACTTCGGTCGAATTATTTTTAAAAGTTCAGCTGAAAATGTGTCGATATCTTCCATTCGTCGCAAAAATGAAACGACGCAACTGTTTGAAAAAAATTCGCTCGAGACAATATAAATAAATGTAGCCGAAACTTCTTTCGCACAATTTCCTCATTTGGAGTGAACTTTTAAGGTAAATCTTCTGGGTTGAATTTGTTTGAGTTAATTTTGAAAGTAAGTTTTTTGAGCTGAACTTTTTGGAGGAAATGTTTCAGACTCAATTTTTAAAGTAAGTTTTTCTAGCTAAATTTTTTAAGTGATATTTTTTAGCTTAATTTTCAAAGTAAGTCCTTTGGGTTGAATTTTTTAGCTTAATTTTTAAAGTAAGTCTTTTGTGCTGAATTTTTTAAGTGAGATTTTTTATCTTAATTCTTAAAGTAAGTCTTTCGGGCTGAATTTTTAAAGTTCTTTTTTTTTGCGTTGAATTTTTAAAGTGAGACTTTTTGAAAGTAAACTTTTTTGGCTGAATTTTTAAAGTGAGTATTTTTAAAGTAACTCTTTTGTGCTGAATTTTTAAAATGAGTTTTTCGGTCTAGATTTTGAAAGCGAATTTTTTTTGCAGGATTTTTTGAAATTGACTTTTCTGGGTTAGATTGTAAAAATCTACATAGATTGAATTATCATTGGAAATCAAATAAATTGCAAGAGAAAATATGATCGAACAAGAGACATTGAGGCTTGTAGAGATTACGGGAGAAACTATTACAAAAGAAAGAAGGAAGAACACACAAATATTGAAAGGGAAATCAATATGAACTAGAAGTTGAAGCAGGTATGTAAATGTAAATATTATAATTGATATTTAAAATTTAGCTACTGTATTGCGAAATTTAACTTTTATTTGATAAACTAATTTGAAGAATATTTTGCAATGTAAACAGAGAGAGATATTACTCATAACATTGATGATGAGATTGAAAATGTTGAAAGACAAAGTGAAAAAGATAATGAACCAATAATTGATGACATTGTTGAAGATGTTAAAAGAGATTCAAATGAAGAAGTTGAATCACAATCACAATCAAAAGTGTAATATATATATATATATATATATATATATATATATATATATATATATATCATGTGTATTATTGAAATTATACATATTTATTAATTTCAATTTCATTCAAGATCTATTTTTTTATTTAATGAATATTTATACCCATTTACATTTAATTTTCATATGTACAGATGAAATTAATATCGATGATGATATGTTAGAAAATGTCGGCACTCACATATATGGACATAAAAAAGCTGACCATATTGTACAATATTGTGTTAAGGTTATTATTGAGAAGTTCTTCAAAGATGATAGTGGGACATTTCAATCTCATTTTTTGAGAGATCTCTTAATATCAAAGAAATTAAAAGATGCTACAACTCTATTGGGTATTTGAAAATCAATGAAAGATAAAAAGGTGAAGGAAAATGTGTTTCAGAGTATAAATAGTCCAATAGTAATTAGAATTGTGATAAGGGAATTATTATATGTATCTTTTAAAAACCAATTATTTATGATTATTAATAAGTATGTAAATAATAACAACCATATTCTTATATATTTATATATTTATGATTATAATAATAATAATAATAATAATAATAATAATAATAATTATTATTTATTATTATTTATATTTATTATTATTATACTAATAATATTATATTATTATTATAATAATAATATTAATTCATAAATAACAACCATTCCAATAATAATTAGAATTGTGATAAGCGAATAATAAACCCAAGGGATTAATACTAAAAGCCTAAGGAATTATGAACCCAATGGAATAATATTAAACCCAAGGGGATAATATTATAAACCCAATGTATATAAACCTTCAGATAAATATTATAAACACTAAAATAAACATGATTCACCATTGTTTATTTTCATATTGAGACAATCCTTATCAAAATTCCATGTTGGAACATGGTTGACCACTGTTGACCGAGGAATAATTAACCCAAGCGATTGATATTACAAACCCAAAGGAATAATAAACCCAAGGGATTAATACTAAAACCCACACGATTAATACTAAAACCCCAAGGGATTATGAACCTAAGGAAATAACATTAAACCCAAGGGACTAATTTTATAAATCCAAGGTATATAAACCCTATGTGGAGACAATGTTTGTCATAATGCGAGATCGGACCATGATTGACCACAATTGACCATGGTTGGTTATGGTTGACCATGATTGATATTATAAACCCAAGTTAATAATTAAACCATGGGATTGATATTATGAACACAAGGGAAACATAAATCCAAGGGATTAATAATAAAACCCCAAGGGATTATGAACGCAAGGGAATAATATTAAACTAAAGGGACTAATATTATAAACCCAACATTGGTAAACCCTAATATAAATATTACAAACACTAAAATAAACATGGTTTATTTGCATCGTCAGACAATCCTTATCACAACATGGTTGGCTATGATTGATAATGGTTGACCACGATTGATATTATAAACCTATGGGGATAATAAACCCAAAAAATTGATATTATAAACCAGAAGTATAATACACGCAAGGGACTAATACTAAAACCCCAAGGGATTATGAACCCAAGGGAATAATATTAAACCCAATGGACTATTATTATAAAGCCAACGTATATAAACTCTAAGATAAATATTATAAACACTAAAATAAACACTATTGACCATCGTTGACCATGTGACAATGCAACATGGTTGACCATGGATATTATATCCAAGGGATTAATATTATAATCTCAAGGTATAAAAACCCTAAAATAAATATTATAAACCTTAAAATAAAGATGGTTTAATAAAATCAAGATGATAACAGTGGCCCTCCCACATAGGGTTGAAATTTTTGAACTTAAACTTCTGTGATCCATAATAATTATCATAACATCTTTCGGAAGAAATCACATAAGAGAGCTTGTCGTCGATGCGTTTCGAACCAGTCAGTGTGGTTCATCTTTAGGACAATATGAGGAATCTGATCTAGGCATTTAGATAAATAGATGTAGAGAGCTGCTAACTAGCCATTAGGGATAACATCTAGTTTGACTGAGGGTAGGAAATAGAAAAGGTTAATAACCAAAAAGGAAGGGAAAGAATAAGATGGTTATTATTAATATTTGTTGGATAAATTAATGATGTAACAATTATAATTTAGAATAATAACCTTTATAACTAAATTAATTAATATATATTAAAAATAATTTATAACTCTTAAAATTATTTTTAATATATATTAATTAATTTAGCTATAAAGGGTTATTATTTTTCTAAATTATAACTTTTGCATCATTAATTTATCCAAATAATAATAATAATAACCATTTTAATTCTTTCCATTCCTTTTTGTTCATTAACCATTTCTATTTCCTACCCTCAATCAAGCTAGCTGTTATCCATAACGGCTAGTTAGCACCTTTCTACATCTATTCATCTAAATGCCTAGATCAGATTCCTCATCTTGTATTGAAGATGAACCACACTAGCTAGTTCGAAACGCATCAACGAGAATCTCTCTGATGTGATTTCTTCCGAAAGATGTTATGATAAAAATCAATATGGTTGACTATGGTTGAATATGCTTTACCATGGTTGACTATTGTTTGGAGATTTATGAGATTTATATTAAACCCAAGTATTAACATTACAAATCATATGAGTAATATGACACCCTATGAATATGAACCCTTAGATTAATAAACCTAACAGATTGATATTATAAACTCAAGGGATCAATAGTAAAGACCCAAGGTAATAATATTACACAAAAGTCATAAATATTATAAACTGAAGATATATAAACCCTAACACAAATATTGTAAACTGTAAAATTATCATGGTTGACCATGGTTGATTTTCATATTGAGACAATCTTTGTCACATTGTCATGTTGCAACATGGTTGACAATGATTTATTTTAATATGCAGACAATCTTTTGTCACAATGAAATGTTGGGTCATGATTGATTTTCATATTGAGAAAATACTTGTCACAATGTTATGTTGGACCATGGTGGACCATGATTATAAACCTAGGGGATCTATATTAGACCCAAGGATTAATATTGGACCCAAGGATTAATAATAAAACCTCAAAATTTTATAAACTCAATGGAATAATATTAGACCCAAGGGATTACTATTATAAACCTAAGCTATATAAACCCTACAATAAATATTATAAACCCTAAAATAAACATGGTTGACCATGGTTGACTATGGTTGACTATGGTTGAGAGTAATATTAAACCCAAGGGATGAATATTATCAACCTAATTTAATTAATTAAATTCATGGGATTGATATTAAACCTACAGATTAATATTAAGAACCCTATGAATAATAGTACACCCTAGGAATATGAACCTTTAGATTAATAAACCTAATGGAATTATCTCATAAACCCAAGGGAATAATATTTTTTTTTGCTTGGCAAAGGCTAACTAAATATATTAAAAATCAAAAAGAGTATTTACAAGAGGTGTACACCTGTGAGAGCGAGTGTGCAGCTCTCTGACAAAAACTTTCCTCACCAACCTGAAAAGTCTGCGTATACAGGTTAGCGTTACCAAACATACCAAGAGAGATGGTTTGAACTTCATCATGGATCGACATAGATAGACAAACTCGACATAGACAGACTGTGAAACAAGAAAATGACCCAGACCGCAAGACCTTGACCTCAAGACCCAGACCTCAAGACCCATAACAGCACCATTAATTTGAGCTAACAGTTTTTCATTGCTGCATACCACCCTACCCAAAAAGAAGTCAAAAAGAAAGACACACTGATCGCCTGAGGACAGGCTTACCCAGAACTCATCGGCCATTAATTTCCCAGCTTCTTCCGCGCCTCAGCCTCTCGCTCCTGCGCACGCTTCTTGCGGTCTTCAGCTGCACGAAACGGGTCACGCTCCCAAGTCACCTCCATGCCAACCGGAACATCTTCACTGCTCTCTATGCCAGGAGGTAATTTTAGATACAGGGTATAGTCAAACGAATCTTCAGACGCTTCTCTCTTTGTCGGGCTCTGCGGAGAGGAAGACTTGCTGAGATGGGTGTCCCTTTGAGCCTCTAAAGGACCCCCAGAAGAAACCAGGGGCTCTTTCCCTTTGAGGCAGCTGATCTCCTGTAATGCTTCCTTCTGCTCAGCAGAGTATCCGAAGGTTCTGTCCTCGTCCATCTTACTCTGCAATTCTGGACTGTAGGAACTATCCTTAATCTTGGAAGTGTTGTCCGATGAGGGGGAAGTCCTTTCTTCCATGTCAGCTTCCAAGCTTCCTTCCCCCTCATCCTCCTCCTCAAAAATAACTGTTATCATCGCCTTAACAACCGGTTTGTTCCTCTTGCGTCGATAGTAGAGAGTCGCAGTCTGCACTGCGTTACAAACATCTGCTGCAGAATTCTCCGAATCCCCTAAGGGTGGTGAGGCACAGGCCAAAGGAGAGATTCTCCGCGGGCTGGAATGGTCACTGTCTCTAGTGCCACTCTGTTGCCCCGAATTACCACCCCTGCGTGGTCTGCGATACCCTGCGCACGGCGCCATGAAAGAAACAGGGAGTAGCTTGACGGCCTTGTGCCTTCGGCTACCCAGAAGAACTTTGCGGGGCCTGTTACTCCAATGTCCCTGCCTCAACTGAACCAGGCGAGAACACCCAGTGAACGACAAACGACAACACCCAGTAGCAAACGACAAATTCAACTGAACCAGACGAGAACACCCAACAGCAAATGACAAATTCAATTGAACCAGGTGAGAACACCGAGCAGCAAATGACAAATTCAACTGAACCAGGCGAGAACACCCAACAGGATTTGGACAGGGGAAGGACTCGAGGGTGGGAATACTGCCCTCAGAGCCTCCCTCCTCCACGTTTATCTGAACCTCAGAATTTCCAGAACCAGAGCCGAATTGCAGATACATAATGAGGCTTATGTTCTCCATGACAAGATAACTGTTGGCTGAACCTTGGAAAGCCCAACGCATTGAATCGCCATTAAGGCTCGCTGAGTTCTTTTGGGCCAAAACCAGCCCGGAGCCCATGTCGCCCACCTGTCCGCAGCGTGGTAGCATGTCCTCGGCGCGTGGGCGAAACACTCGTCTTAATTGCAGTCATTAACACCCGCATCCGGGTGGACTTGAGTTTTGCTCTGAGTGTCTTTCCTGAGAATCTCCTGAAATGTGGACCATTCTGTCTCCGAGACATTACCCTGAAGTAAGCCTTCGAAGTGATCCTTCCCTTTATCAACTCCCAAATTTGCCAAAAAGTCTTCAAGTTTATTCCCTTCACGCCTTATGTGGTTGAAAGTAGTGGCTCTGTTATCCCTAAGCCATGATTGCAGAAGCTCCAGCCTTGTAACCATTCTCCAGCTCTTACTGACTTTCTGTGCCTCTGTTCCTTGCTGAATCTTGGTCGCCATGTTGATTAAGATTTGGGAATCCCCTTCCACAATTGGAGGGGAGAAGCCTTCCTTTTGGGCGATGTTGAGACATTTCCAGAGTCCTTCAAGTTCAGCCACATTATTGGTGTTCCAACCCATGGAGCCGAAGAAGACTTTCAGCACTTTTCCTTCGTGGTTTCTGACTGCTCCGCCATATCCTGTAGAACCAGGGTTACCTTTTGAAGCCCCGTCAAAGTTGAGAATGAAGGTGTTGATGGGCGGTGGGGATCAAATTGAAGAAATATCCTTCTATTTGTTAGAAATGATTGGGAGAACATTGGGAAACTGTAAGTGAATTTGCCAATTATTCCATATAGCTTGCTCCCTATCGTTGGACGGGAAATCCTCCTGGGACCAGCTTTGGAGGGATAATGTTTCCTGTACATTCTTGTTTATTATCTGCCATACCTGCTGCTCATCCATGGATTGGTTTTTGAATATTCTGCGATTTCGCTCTTTCCATAGGTTCCACATTACAATGCCTGGGATTATTTGCCAGAGAGAGTTCAGAATGTTACTTTGATAAGGTGCCTGAGGCCAATTGTGTATAGTATTGTTTAAGTCTCCTATCTTGCGGCCTTCCTTTTGACAACGGAATGTGACTTTCTCCCATATTTTCCTGCTGAAAGGACAGAATTGCATGAGATGCACAGCAGATTCTTCCTCCATTTTACAATTGAGACATATTGAAGGTCCTTCGAATTTTCTTTTTCTGAGATTGTCCCAGGTGAGAATCCGGTTGTGGGAGAGGAGCCAAAGGAAAGTGGAGATCTTTGGCCAGATCCGTGGACTCCATATTTTTTCCCATAACTTGTCTTTGATCAGCTGATCTTTGAGAATCAGGAGATACGCTTCTTTGGTTGTATAAGTACCTTTCTCTTCATAACCCCACCTCAGCTTATCCTACTCTGTCTCTTGTAAAATTTTCTTCTTTTGGAGCTCTTCAACCAGGGTTCGTTGAACCGCCTCCGGGCTATCTGGTAGAATTTCTTGACCCTTTTTCCAGATTCAGTGATCCGAATCCTGTATGTCATGCCAAAAATGATTTACCTTTTCCTGTGGTTGAATATGGTGCGCTGGAATTCCTTGTATAACATTGACGAGACATGGGAATTGCTGCCAGGAGTCAGTCCAGAAACGCGCTGTGCCACCATCCTTTACTTCCCAGAAGCTGTGTTTTTATATGAGATCTCTGTGCATTATTGCTGAATTCCAGATAGTTGAGCCTTTGCTAGTTTCTGTCATTCTTATACGCTCCTCCAGAGGTAAGTTGAGGTGGGGGTCCCGTTAATCAAGATAGAAAAGAAAGCAGAGGAGACTAGACTAATGATCCATCTGATCCATGCATTGGCAAAACTGAACGCACTTAAGATTTTTTCCATATATTCCCAGCTTATACTATAAAAGCTTTAGAAAGATCAATTTTTAGGAGCATACATGGTTTTTTTGAATGCTTGAGAGAGTGGATTATTTCATGTGAGAGAATTATTCCATCGGTGATTTGCCGCCCTTCGACGTATCCGGATTGCTCAGGGGAGATGATGCCTAGGAGGAGCGGTTTTAATCTTAGCGCTACGACTTTGGAGACAATCTTATATATAATTTTGCATAGGGCAATAGGCCTGAATTTTTCCGGTGTGTTGGAATCCTCCGATTTCGGAATTAAGGCTATAAAGGTTGCATTTAGGCCTGGATACATCCATCGTAAGCTTCGTGACTCTTCCACGACCTGCCACACTTCCCATTTGATTAATTCCCAGAAGTGGTGGAAGAAATTTGATGAGAAGCCATCGGGACCGGGCGCTTTGCCGGCCTTTAAGGATTTTACAGCCAATTCAACCTCCTGGAGACTAATTGGTTTGAGGAGCAGGGAATTTTGCTCCTCAGAAACCAGCCGCGGTATGTGCCTAGTGATGCTGTCTATGGCTTCCCCTCTATTTATGTTCGGCTCTTGACTTATTTCTTTGAAATAATGAATGAATTCCTTTTCGATTTCTTCTTGGGTCTCCAGTTTCCCTCCTTGGGCATTAGTAACTTGAGCAATTTGGTTGTGCATTCTTCTTTGAACTGTGGTTCTGTGGAAGAAGCTAGTGTTCTTCTCCCCCTCCTTCAGCCAGCGGATACGAGATTTTTGTCTCCATAGCACTTCCTCTTGCTGCTCTCTTTCAAGAAGTTTTCCTTCCATTTCCTGTTCCTTGAGCGCTAATTCCTTTGTCCGCCCTTCTAGGATTAATCTCTGCTGAATAGTT
The DNA here is from genome assembly GCA_000404065.3 of Pinus taeda. Classification (NCBI taxonomy): domain Eukaryota; kingdom Viridiplantae; phylum Streptophyta; class Pinopsida; order Pinales; family Pinaceae; genus Pinus; species Pinus taeda. The sequence continues at coordinate 10,771 of APFE030417684.1, forward strand.
TTGAGATCTTGGAGAATCTTTTCCTTTTCCTTAAAAATGTTGCCAAAGGTTTGTTTATTCCACCTCTTGATTTCTCCTTTGAGCATCTTCAATTTTTTTTGGAACCTTGCCATTTTGGATTGCTCGATTGGGTTGTAGTTTTGCCAAGTGGTAGTTATGAATTCCTTGAATTCTGGATGAGATAACTAGAAAGCTTCAAATCTGAAAGGTTTTTTTATATTATTTCCAGGCCTGTTCCAGAGCATTTCTATTGGCCAATGGTCCGAACTTGAAAAGGGAATGATGTGAGCTGTGAATTCTCCACCGACATGGACAGCATTGTCAGAAATCAAGAACCTATCTAGACGGGATGCAATCTGCATGGGAATAACTCTTTTATTCATCCATGTGTAGAGGCCGTTTGCTGTAGGTAAGCCTATAAGCCAATTACTCTGAATAAAATCTTTTAAGAGAGTACCATCCTTATTTGTTCTACAGCGACCCCCCATCTTTTCCTCCGAAGAAGCTGTCATGTTAAAATCTCCGCCCGTCACCCATAACGGATGTTGCCGATCTTTGTTAAGTTGCTCTATTGTGTTCAAGATTGCAGCCTTCTGCTGCGTTTCTTGAGGAAAATAGACATTCGTTAGATGGCCATAGATATTAGTACCTAGAAGATGAAAAATGGCCTGAATGAAATTTTTATTAGCATGAATGTTGTTTAACTGTATCTTCCTTGCATCCCATAAAATTGCAAGTCCCCTTGAGGCCCCTTGCAAGTCTACTGCTATCACCTGACCTCCAGGCCATGCTTTAGCAGCTGCTGTTTCCAAGAAATTCAATGAGCATTTAGTTTCCTGAAGAAATAGAATTGATGGTTTTTCTTCCATGATCAAATTTTTTAGGAGTTTCCTTTTCCTAGAGCTATTGAGCCCTCTTATATTCCAAGATATCAATTTCATTGGGAAGGATTTAGGTTGGTGTTGAAATACTTAGTGAGTTTGGCATATCTGCCCGACTCAACTAAGACTGCTCCAAGCTTGATTGTTCATTCCAAAGTAGTTTTCCTCCCTCTTTTTTTGCTGTCTTTGAATGCAAATTTGCCATCCCATTTACTACCTGTTTGAACTCCTAGGGAGTATGTCTTTTTGGCTTTGGTTAGTATTTCTACCAAATTGTCAACCTGTGTTTCATGAATTTTGTCAAAATTGCCCTGTTTACAGGCCTGTTCCAACCCTATAAAATCAAATTCCCCGAGATCAATTGGTTCATTGTCATCTTCCATGAATTGTATTTCTTGCTGACTTCCTTCTATTTCCTTCCCTTTATTCTCGCTCTGCAATGGATTATCAATATCCATGTCTGGATTACTCCAAGGTTCTGACACATGTTGGGTCTTTTCGCTTTGCTGGATCGAGATTGGTTTCTCTTGTTGAGATGCAATATCCGTTGTCTTTTCCTTGCTGGGTTCATCCTGAGATGTCATTGCTGCTAGCGTCTCAAAACTGCTGCTGGAAGAGGGTTTTGAGTTCGCTACTGGTGGAGGTTTTTGAGTGGCAGCCGGTTTTTTACCTCCGCGTCTTCTGTTTGTTACTTTCATAAAGCCTTCCTGTTGTTGAGGTTTTGGAGTGGTTTGAGCTTCCTCCTTCTTGTTCAGGGGACAATCTCTGAAGAGGTGTCCAATGAAATGACATTTTCTGCAACGAAAAGGCACCTGTTCGTAGTCAATCACTTGGATCCAGTCATGATCCTCATGGAAGAGCCTAACTATGTCCGACAGAGGCTGTTTTAGATCCATGTAGACACAGATCCGGGCATAGGAGGCATAAGTAGTGTATCTCACAGTTTTGGTTTCTTCTGCAACTTTTACAAAATCGCCTATCACGGATCCAATAGATTTTAAAGAGTCTTCACCCCAATATTCCCATGGAAGCGAATAAAGTCTGATCCACACTGGCACATAGCTCAGATCTTCCTTATCCGGGTTAAATCTGGCTACCCATTCTTTGAGGAAGAGCCCAGCCGAATTGAAGAAGTATGGCCCCCCATCAAAGACTCTATTTCTGTCTTCTAGGCAGTTAAAAATAGCACTAAAAAATCCTTTCGGCCCTAGAAGGAGGGTTATTTCACCCTTTGGCTTCCATTTATGGTTTATCCATCCTCTTAGAGCTTTTTCATTTGGCCAGAAGCCCATAAATTTACCTATAAGGGCATGGTCTGTCATATATTGTATTCTTCCATTTATTCTATCACTAGGCAGTTCAACTTCTGGCCTATGAGTGGCAACCGGTTTGCAAGTGGATGAACTAACCTTTGGATGTTCAGTTGAAGCTTGTGGATCCACCATATTCTGTCGTTCCCCTGTGGTTTTGTCCTGATTCGCTGAGCCTATACTTGTATTACCTTCTGGTCCTTGTTGGCTTCCGTTGAAGGGCGGAAGTTCTGCCCCCTCCCCCTGCGGGGGTACCATTGGGGCCTTCTGATCCTTCTGCAGCCTGAAGCTTTTACAGTGCTTGTCAGATCTGAGTGCGCAGAGCAGGGGCCCTGCCGCCTCAGGTTAACCGCAAAACCCTAGCAGTCACGCCATCGCTCCTTCCGTTCGCTCCTCCCGTTCGCCAATCTTTGATGTAACCCGTTTATTAGATGCAAAGTAACCCAAGGGAATAATATTACAATCAAGGGATAAATATTATAAATCTAAGGTACATAAACCTTAAGATATATACTGTAAACCATAAAATTATCATGGTTGACCATGGTAGATTTTCATATTGAGACAATATTTCTCCCAATGCAATGTTGCAACATGGTTGACCATGGATATTAGACCCAAGGGATTAATATTATAAACCTAAGGTATAAAAGACCTAAAATAAATATTATAAACCCTAAAATAAACATGGTTGACTATAATAAATATGGTTTATTATAGTTGACTATGGTTGACAATGGCTAACTCTCGTTCACTATGGTTGGGAGTAATATTAAACCCATGGGATGAATATTATCAACCCAATTTAATTAATTAAATCAATGAGATTTATACTAAACCCAAGTATAAATATTATGAACCATATGAATAATAGTACACCAGAGGAATATGGACCCTTAGATTAATAAACCCAAGGGATTGATATTGTAAACCCCCTAAAATTATCATGGTTGACCATGGTTGATTTTCATATTGAGACAATATTTGTCACAATGCGAAGTTGCAACATGGTTGACGAAGGATATTATATCCAAGGGATTAATATTATAAACCCAAGGTATACAAACCCTAAAATAAATAATATAAACCCTAAAATAAACATGGTTGACTATAGTTGACTATTGTTTGGAGTAATATTAAACCAAAGGGATGAATATTATCAACCCAATTTAATTAACTAAATCCACGAGATTTATAGTAAACCCATGGATTATTATTATTAACCCTATGAATAATAGTACACCTAGGAATATGAACCCTTGGATTAATAAACCCAAGGGATGAATACTAAACACCCAAGGTAATAATATTACACACAAGGGATAAATAACCTAAGATATATAAACCCTAAGATAAATATTGTGAACCCTAAAATTATCATGGTTAACCAAGGTTGATTTTCATGTTGAGATAATCTTTTTCACGATGCAACGTTGCAACATGGTAGACCATGATTTATTTTCTTATGCAAACAATATTTTGTCACAATACAATGTTTAACTATGGATGATTTTCATATTGAGAAAATATTTGTCACAATGTGACATTGGACCATGGTTGACCATGATCATAAACCAAGGGGATTTATATTAGACCCAAGGATTAATATTCTAAATCCTATGAATAATATTAAGCCCTAGGAATAAGAACCCTTAGATTAATAAATATAAGGGATTAATATTGGAAACCAAAGGGATTAATACTGCAAACCCAAGGGAATGATATTTAACCCAAGAGATAAATACTATAAAGCCAAGGCATATAAAACCTAAGATAAATATTATAAACCAAAAGATGGACATGGTCTACCATGGTTGACCATGCTTAATTTTCATATTGAGACAATCTTTGGTACAATGCAACGTCAGACTATGGTTGACCATGGTAGGCTATGGTTGATTTTCATATTGAGACAATGTTTGTTACAATGTGACTTTGGACCATGGCTGACCATGATTATAAACCCAAGGGATTTATATTAAACCCTAGTATTAATATTATAAACCCTATGGATAATATTATACCCAATGAATACAAACCTTTACATTAATAGACCTAAGGGATTGATATTATAAATCCAAGAGAATAATAAACCCAAGGGAATAATTCTAAAACCCCAATGTGTTATAAACCCAAGGGAATAATATTATACCCAAGGGATTGATATTATAAAACTAAGGTATATAAATCCTAAAATAAAAAACTATAAACCCCAAAATAAACCTAGTTCACTAAAATAAATATGGTTGACTACGGGTTGACCACAATTTTAGAACACTGATTATGGTGACTATGAAATTAATAAACCGAAGAGAATAAATCCTTAAATTTATTAATCACTTAGGTATATAATATTAATCAAATAAGAGATGTTATTAAACATGATTAATATTGTATTAATGATGTTATTAATAGTTTTTTTAATTAATAATATGTTTTCAAATCCATTATTTTAATGATAATTTTTATTTATATATTTTTAAAATATATTATTATTTATAATAATAACTATTATAGATTTATAATAACTAATAATTTAAAATGTTATTCTTAATATTTATAATAACGAATATTTAAAATGTTAATTTTTTAAAATATTTAATAACCTAAAATTGTAAATGGTTGAGATCTCATATGATTTTTTTGATCCTATTTATGAATTCTTCATTGCAATTTATATATAAAACCACTAGTCTATTGGATTTAGTTTTAATATTCAATAGTAGGATTGATATTATAAACTCTATGAATAATATTATACCCTAGGAATACAAACCCTTACATTAATAAACCTAAGGGATTGATATTATAAACCCAAGGGAATAATTCTAAAACCTCAATGTGTTATCAACCAAAGGGAATAATATTAAACCCAAGGGATTGATATTATAAAACTAAGGTATATAAATCCTAAAATAAAAATTATAAACCCTAAAATAAACCTAGTTCACTAAAATAAATATGGTTGACTATGGGTTGACCACAATTTTAGAACATTGATTATGGTGACTATGGAATTAATAAACCGAAGAGATTAAATCCTTGGATTTATTAATCACTTAGGTTTATAATATTCATCAAATAAGAGATGTTATTAAACACGATTGATATTGTATTAACGATGTTATCAATAGTTTTTTTAATTCATAATATTGTTTTCAATTTTTTTTTTTTTTTTTGGTGAAGTTAGACTGTAGCCTTCCATTAGTCAAGAAAAAATAAATATTGTACAACAGCAACACCAACTCTTTGAAAACTCAACAGACAACTGGGTTGACTCAACAAAACTACAACAAGATTTTTGTCAAAACATTCTGTCCAATAGAGAGTACACAAAATCTTCCTCGTCTATCTAACCATCCTCAGAGCAGCACTATGGATAACGAGTGCACACAAAACTCGAAATAGAGATCAGAATGTTCAGAGGTTCTCTTGGGTCCTCTAAATGACATAACTATCGCTCATTAATGAACTCGTAAGCTCTTGATGTTGAGGGCCCACATAATTGAAGGCCTACATTGCAATTGCCTGTGTCTTAAACACAAAACTTAACCTTTGGTTGTCTTTACAACCTGAAAACCTTGTGATCCTACCCTCAGAGATCCAATGGTCAATAATTAGTTTCGGCCCATCAACTTGCCCACTATTTAATTGATCTTACAGACCCGATAAGAAACTAAACTACCTTTCTAGATATTTTTCGGGTTCGCTTGGGGATTAACCTTCGATCAGATTTTCACCACGAACATCGTGTGATCCTACCCTCGGAGATTCGATGGTCAATAGCTAATTTCGGGCCAACAACTTTCCCACTCGTTAATTTATCTTAGAGACCTGATGAGAAACAAAACTGTCACTTTATAATTTTTTTGGGTCTGCTTTAGGATTAACCTTCGATCATATTTTCACCCCGATCACTGTGCCATCCCACCCTCAGAGATCCGAAGGTCTAGAGCTAATTTCGGGTCAGTAACTTGCCCATGCTTTATTATATCTTACGGGCCCGATGAGTATCATAAATCACCACACTATTTTTTTCGGTTCCATTTGAAGTTTTAACCTTCGTGTGGTTTTCCGCCCGAAATCCATAGGATGGTGGAGTTCAAGGCAATCTGTGGTTAGCTACTTGCCAACCAGCCCACTGTTTACCAGTTGCGCTTGGTCCATTTTCTACTGTCTCCATCGGTCTCCTGACTGCTGAATTTACATACTCTGAGAATACTCCCTATCTATGATCACCTGTCTATGAAAATCCTCACGTAATTTCCCTGAGGGTGTCAACACCCAATTATATCTTCGATTACTTTATGAAAAAGCACTCTTTTATTCGCCAAGCGATCTGCTAACCTATTGGTTGTTCTGCGTACATGAACAAATTTGAGTGTTCTCAGGGTTCTTAGGTGGGATTGTTTACGTTGATAGACCTGCAATAACCACCAATGTTTTGACACTTTTTCTGGTGTTGTACCATTTCATATCTTCTTGACCGAATTAATTATCAATTCAGAGTCTGCTTCTAAAATTACATTGTGTAATCTGACTTAATCAAAATTTTTAGGCATTTCTCTATGGCCATGAGTTCCACCATATTATTAGTGGCATTCCCAAAATGACTATGAAAGATGACTTGTATGTATCCCCGCTCATCTCTTATGACTCTGCCATAACCAGCCACTCTAGGGTTTCCTTTAGAGGCTCCATCTATATTAAATTTTAGAAAACCATATGGATTAGGTTGCATAATTCCTTTCTCGTTGTTGTATGGATTGTGATCTTACTTATGCCTTGGGGGATCGACAACTAGAGACCCAATTGCAAAAGTATATGTGCATCCTGGTTTAGAGGAGGGTTTTTAGGGGGTTTCTTTAGATAGGTACTTACAATTTCTTTGAGCTATCTTATAATCTAAGCTATGATGCTCTATGTTGAGCCAATTCTGTTCTTGAAAATCCTATTGTTGTCTTCTTTCCAGAAATCTCAGATAAAAAAACTTGGAATCAGAGTCTAGGCTTTGTTGAGTGTTTCATTTTCTGAGAAATCTTTTCGCCAATTCTTTAAAGTGCTGGTAATGCTGGATTCATCCCTGTTAGTTTGCTTGAAGATTAAGGCTACCCAATTCCACAAGGTAGAGGTGAATGGGCAGAGGTTGAGTAGGTGATCCATCATTTCTTCTTGTAGACCACACAACTGGCATCTCGATGGACCAACTAAACCTCTTTCCGAAGATTTTCCCAAGTCAGAATCTTTTTATGTTGCACCAACCACATGAAATGTTTGATCTTCATCTAGTGTGAGTTCTGCCATAGATCCTTCCATATCTTATCAGGGTTTGGAAAGTCAAGCCCAATGGAAATTATTTTGGCTTCTTTGAGGTTGAAGTTGCCTTCATTGTTTCTTTCCCATATTAGTTGGTCATACAATGTAAATGTTAAAATCTTTCTTTGTTCCAAGATAACTTCTGCTTGGGCCTTCAAAGGGGTCTATTCACTATATCCCAGGTTCTTCAATGTTCTCCATTTATTCTTATTTCTTGTTTGATACTAGAAGTCACTTACCATGAGAAAACCTTTATTTTTAGTGTCATTCTTAAGATTGGCTAATTCTTCTCTACATAGGTTAGGTTCATGCTGCCAGTTATCCTCCCAAAACCAGGCTAGGTTTCCATCTTAGATCTCCTAGAAACTGTGCTTCTGAACTATGGCTATATTCTCCCAAGCACTATTCCAAATGTGGGAGCCCTTGATGTGCTCAGACATCTGAATATGATCACTTTCTTGCCAATTATTTGCATACTTTTGTTTCGAGAGCTTGGCCCATTGGGTTGCCGACTCCTTTAGCCATCTCCACCAAAGTTTTGCCCCCAAGACTTTGCTAAGGGTTTCAGGGTCATGAAGTCCCAAAACCCCATGGTTCTTAGGTTTACAGAGCTTATCCCAAGCTACCAAGCCCATTGTTTTTCTCTTCCCCTTTGCCCCAAAGAAAATCTCTTTGAATATTTCTGATGAGCTGCAAAATTCCTTTAGGGGCAGGAAGAGCTGAAAACATGAAGGTGGCAATAGTTTGCAGGATAGCCTTTGTAAGCACCAAACGTCCTACTAAATTCAAATACCTACTTGTCCATTTCCTAATTTTGTCATGTAGTCTATTAGTCACTGGCTCCCAAACTTCTTGCTCAGAGGTTTGTCAGTGGGAGGATTTCCCAGATATTTGGATGGTAACTGATCTCTTTGAAAGCCAATAATTCTGGAGAGGTTTCTTTGAATAGCAATATCAGTATTAAAAAACAAATTTGATTTGGTGAGGCTTACCTTTGTACCAGTGGCCATAGCAAAGTCGTTCAAGATTTGTTTGAACGCTTTAGCTTCCTTGACCGTGGGTGTACCTTGCAACATAGTGTCATCCACAAATTGTTAATGCATCAAGCCATCCCCATTTGGGGTGAGTTTGAGACCCTGGATTCTTCCTTTTGTATTGGCGGATTTAATCGCTTTGCCTAATCCTTCCATCATGAGAATAAAGAGTAAGGGGCATAGTGGATCTCCTTGTCGGAGACCTCTCGAAGGCTTAAAGGTTTTGGATGGAGAGCCATTAAGAAGGATTGAAAAATCAGTTGTGGTAACAAGGGCCATTACCCATCTTATCCAGTTGTGGTCGAAGCCATACGCTATGAGTACTTCCTTGATGTACGACCAGTTTAGCTTATCATAAGCTTTCACTAGGTGAAGTTGTATGATCATATCTACTAGCTTATTGCTCTTAAGTGAATGAACAACCTCATGAGCTTGAATGATGTTGTTTAGAATTTGCCTTCCTTCCACATATCCAATTTGCTCCTCAGACACAAGCGTTGGAAGTAGGGGCTTGAGTCTGTTTGCAATTACTTAGGAAATAATTTTGTACACCACATTGCATAAAGCTATGGGTCTGAATCTATCTGGTTTCATAGATTTTTCCTCCTTTGGAATCAAAGCTATGAAAGAAGCATTAAGCACCCTCAAAACTGTTTTGGATCTTCTCGAGTCCTCCACAACTTCAAGGATATCTTGTTTGACTATTTCCCAACATGCTTTGAAGAAGTAAACATTGAACCCATCCGGTCTCGGAGCTTTCCCATTTTGCATTTCTTTAATGACTTCATTAACTTCCTCTTTAGTCACTGGTCTGTTAAGATTGTAATTTTCTTCGCTGGTTACAAGCTTTGGAATGTACTTTGTGAAGTTGTTAATAAATTGTGAGCTATCTACGAGAGGCTCCTCTGTTATGTTTTGGAAATGTTGTACCAAAGCACATTGCATTTCTTTGTGGGTACTGAGCTCTTTCCCTTGAGTGCCTGTGAGTTTTGAAATCCTGTTATGTGACCTGTGATCCATGGTTGACTTGTGAAAAAACTTTGTGTTTCTTTCACCTTATTTAAGCCATTGCACTCTCAATTTTTGTCTCTAGAAGATATCCTCTTGCTGGCATCTATCTTCCCATTCCTGTTGAAGAGAGCCAAATTCCATTTTTATTTCCTCAGTAAAGTCATCCGTGATAAGTATTTGATTGATTCCTTGTAGTTTCTGTTCAACCTCTCTTTTAGCTTTGAAAATATTGCCAAACTCCTTTTTGTTCCATTCTTTAAGCTTGAGTTTGATGTGTTTCAGTCTCTGTTGTAGTAGGAACATATTAGTGCCTTGAATGGGAAAATCTTCCACCCACCATTTACTAATATTATTGATGAAGTCAAGGTGGGTGAGCTAGACATTTTCAAACCTAAAAGGTTTGTTCCTCGGAGTGCCTATAAAAGAAGCTTCAAGTTTGATAGCCCAGTGATCTGAGCCTCCAAAAGGAAGGATTAATGAAGTCAATTCAAGGCCAGTGAGAAGGAGATCCTCTGAGATTATAAATCTATCTAGTTTACAGGAAACTTGAGAAGCCCCTCCCCTCTTATTGTTCTAGGTGGAGGTACCATTTATTGTCTCTGTGTCCACTAGCCTCATATCGTTTAGGAAGTTCTGGAAGGAAATGGAGTCTTTGCCCAGTTTTCTTGTCCTACCTTTTTTTCTATAAGAGATTTGATCATATTAAAGTCCCCTCCTAGAATCTAGGGCATAACAGGATGTCTCTGTCTCAACTCCTCCAGTGAGGTGAGAAGCCCAAGTTTGTCTTCAAGTTTTTGAGGACCATAGACATTTGTGATCATATATATATCCTTATCACTCAAAGTTTGGATCACCATTGGAAGGTGGTTCATGGATGCTTCAGCATCCAGGATTCCAAGCTTCTGGGGATTCCAGAGTGTGAGAATCCCTCTTGTTGTGTTGACTTCTTTCACTTCTATATACTCAGACTTAATGAGCCATTTGCTATGTATCTCTTTGATTTTATCTATTGAACATTTTGTTTCCTGGATAAACACCATATCTGGTTTTTCTTCTTTTATTCTATTGCTAAGATTTCTTTGTTTCCTTTTACTTCCTAGACCCCTAATGTTCCATGTCGTGAACTTCATTATGAAAGGTTTGTAAATGAGTAACTAGTAAGATCTTTCATCTTACCTGAGTTAATCATGAGTTTCCCACACTCTGTCAGCAACTCATTCTGTCTTTTCCTCCCTCTTTTCCTGCCTGGGTTCTTGGAAGAGTGTCCCGATGTTACCTCCATCATTATAACCCCTCTATTTCCCTGGTAGTCATGGTTTCTTTTGACTCCATAACCCTTTACTTGAGATCTCTAGAGGAAGAGCTGTTGCACTCTATCAAACGCCTCTTGTGGTATGGAATCAACCCCTTTGGTGGTTCCCTACTCTAGGAACATTTCTAGATTAAGATTCTTCCTCTCAAGAATCTCTTGTAGTTCATGGTCCTCTGTTCCAACTTCACTTGGGGTCATCTCATGGTCCTGACCAAGTTCCATGATGCTTGGCAGGTCTTCCTTTAGTTTGCTGTTCTTAGGTACATCCTTCATGCTTGCATCTTTTTCCTTCTCTGCAGGATTGTCCTCCGATGCTTGGTTCAGCCCATTATGCCCACCTTCTTCTTCTAAAATCTTGAAACTGTTATGACTTGGTTGTTTATCCTTGCTAGTTTTCTTTTGGTACTTTTTTCCTCCTTTCCCTTTGCCTCCCATCTTGGTAAAGCCTTCGAGGTCTTTGCCTATGTTGGTTTTCATATTTTCCTCTAGTTTTTTTAAAGGGCAATCTCTGATGAGGTTCCCGTGTTCATGACATTTACGACATCTAAATGGGACATGTTCATAATCCACTGCTTGCACCCATTCTTCATCATATACTTGTAGAATGATTTTGCTCGAAAGTGCTCGCGATAGGTCCATTTCTACACATATGCAGGCAAAGGCATTGTATTTTCCTCATAGAGTTGCCTCTGATATTTAAAAAAATGACCTAATTTATTGCCTATGGCTTTTAAGGATTCAGGAAGCCAGCAATCTAAAGGTAGGGAGTAGAGTCTTATCCATACCAATACTGATGTGAACGTTTCTTATTTTGAGACAAAATTCATCACCCATGGTTGCATGTAGAGGCCAGCCGTAACATAAAAATATGGTCCTCCTTCGAACACTCTGTCTTTGTCCTCTAGGTTTGTGAACACCACTGTGAAGAAACCCCTGGACCCAAGGTGGAGGGTTATTCCCCCCTTTGGTGTCCAGTGGTTTCTTATCCATACTTGCAAAGCCTTCTCCATTGGCCATATCCCCATAAATTTACATATAACTGTGTATACTACCATGTGATCCCTGTGGTCTTGTAGCATTGGATTATTTAAAACAACCTAGGGTTTAGTGGCTGACCTGGGTTTGCAGAGTCCTATCACACTCCTATGCTCATCTCTATAACTGCTACCTCCTGTTCTCTTCTCTCCTCTGACTTCCTCATGATTCTCTTCCTTCTCATGAGAACTAATGTTTTCCGGTTGTTCTGTGCTAATACTCTCTGTTTCTGCCTCCATTGGTTTCTTGAAGCGATTCAAATGAGCTTCCTTGTTCTGTTCGCAACTACATTATTGTAGGAGGGAGTGGAACTCCCCCCTCCTCGTCCCTCCATGGTTACCAGCAATAATCCCCTGTTGGTCCAAACCCTTGTTCTAATCTCTCCCCCGCAGCAGTCATCCGCTCATTTAGTTTCATTGTTTTCAAATTCATTATTATTATTAATGATATTTTTAATTATATATATTTAAAATATTTATTTTATTTATAATAATAACTATTATAAATTTATAATAACTAATATTTAAAATGTTATTTTTTTTAAATATTTAATAACCTAAAATTATAAATGGTGGAGATGACATGAGTTTTTTATTCTATTTATGAATTCTTCATTGCAATTTATATATAAAACCACTAGTACATTGGATTTAGTTTTAATATTAAACCCTAGGATTAATATTATAAACTCTATGAATAATATTATACCCTAGGAATACAAACCCTTACATTAATAAACCTAAGGGATTGATATTATAAACCCAAGGGAATAATTCTAAAACCCAATGTGTGATAAATGCAAGGGAATAATATTAAACCCAAGGGATTGATATTATAAAACTAAGGAATATAAATCCTAAAATAAAAATTATAAACCCTAAAATAAACCTAGTTCACTAAAACAATAATGGTTGACTATGGGTTGACCAAAATTTTAGAACATTGATTATGGTGACTATGGAATTAATAAACCGAAGATAGCATGGGGTGTAACCATTTTGGTATTTTCTAAGAACTTAGTTTATGATAAAATTGTAATTTTCTTTGTAATTCAACTTAAAAATATGGAAGTGGGGAAACGGGTTTCTATAAAATGAAAGGATGCGGTGGCTTGAATCTAGATGCCAAGGTAAATTATCAGACTCCTTCACTTGTTATAGATTTATATTTTTTTAATTGTTATAGAATCTTCACATGGTTGGGAAGCTTCAAAGTTTCTCGCGGAGTATGTACACTCTAAAGGACTCAAACTTGGAATATGTTTTGTATAAATTAAAGCCATTCGTTTGATCTCAAAAATCTGATTCATGCTAGTTTTATCTCTGCATTAAAATTAATTTTGTGCATAGAAGCTTGGCATGTTTTTCCAGATATCAGATATTATACATGCAAAAAAACCATGGCAGGTTCCCTTGGATATAAGGAACAAGATGCCTTTGTAGATGTATCTAGTCTATGCAACATTGGTGTTCAACTTTGATGGAAAATTAGAGGTACCCAAAAATGAGCGAAACTCATAGTAAACATATAAAAAAATATCGAACCATTCCTCGTTGGTTTTGTTGAGTTTGTTTCTTTGTATCTTCACCATGAAAAAATCTGCATTCTTGCGAGAGAAAGTTGAGAACAGTTGGCGTTAACAAAGTTGAGAGAATTTTATTTTATGTATGCGAAGTTTGGTTAAAAGATAATGAGTGTGTAAAACTAATTGGTGTCTTATTCACCGACTGAGCATGGAGCCCCCCTTGAAGTATTCCAATGCTCACTTGGACAAATCGTTTTCCTTCTATATGAAACCTAGTACATGTAGTTATCCCCTCATTTAATCATGAAACGCTTGACTGTTGGCATTCTCCTCCACTAGTTGAACAAAAAACTCCAAATAGACTCCTTCAATTTAATAAAATCATTGTTTGCTAAATGGATGGGACCTTGTGGGAGTCTATTGGCTTTTAGAGTGTGCTCTCATATGGCATGACAAGTTCAAGCCTAGTATTCATGCCCATTTCTTCTTTCTCAGCTGTTTCCAACAAGCCCAATGTTGCTTTGGCTAGGGAGGAGAAAGTATGTAAAAAAAAATTGACTTGGGAAAAGAAACGAAAACAATTAGATCATAATTGATTATTGTGTTGGATTAATGCCTAGTTAGAAATGGTACTATGTAGTTATTAAATTAGAAAAAATATATGATAAGTACACAGAACAAAAATAGATTAAAGAAAATCAAAGCTATTCCCACACCGAAGATGTAAATTAGTAAATAAAATTAAAATTAAAACTAAAATACAATAAAGGCTATAGAATAAAAACATATCAAACATAATCAAGTTGGTTAGCATCCAATGTTTTGGAAATGATGAAAATATTGTAATATAGTAAGATTTTAATACTGTCCCCTTTAATTAGTGAGAGTGGATCTCATGAGCTTATGTTCTTGTGCTCTAGCCTGCCTTATATATTATATTTACAAAATAACAACAAAAAATTTAAAAAAATTATTATAATTACGAAGTCTGTCATGTACAATCTAATTAAATCTAATATCCCAACACAAGAGTAAGGCGATATATGACTAAGTATATAGAACCTGGCTTGTTCCTCCCTGACAAAAGCAACACTGCACTTGTTAGAAACATCTAAGAAAGAAAAGAGGCACATGAATACTAGGCTTGAAATTTTCATGCCATATGAGAGTGCACTTTAAAAGCCAATCGACTCCCACAAGGTCCCATCCATTTCAAAAAATCCAGTTGGATTTGAATTATCGAATTGAAGTAGTGGATTTGGAGTACTTTGTTCCACTAGTGGAGGAGAATGCCAACTGTCAACCGTTTCATGGTTAAATTATGGGATAATTTCATGTGCCAGGTTGTGCATATAAAAGCAAAAATGTCGCTATATATTCTTTCATATACCTTTTATTGTTTTTTTTAATATCATTTTTTTTAATCCTTATACGTGGAGATAAATGAGAGGCACCGTAAAATTTTAATAATCATTTGGTAAAAAAATAATTTAAGTAGGGTTTAAACACCTGATTTAGACATGCAAGGAAGTTATGGCTTTTAATTCTATCCATTGATGGACTGGTGACGATGAGAATATACTGGAATCTTTTAGTTTAGACCTTTAGATAAAAAATATTGATTAGCAAAAAGATTAAAATGGGCAATTCCAATATGAGAGACGCCTATCTGCGTAATAATTCCTTATAAAATTTGAATTCAGGTTATAAAAAATAGGTTGACGGGGAATATTGTTTGTCGTCACTCCCAATAATGGTCAAGCATCAATTTTGGTTCAAACGTGACTGTCTATGAGTTATAAATACTAGCTTACGTCGTGATAGCATAAATAATATGAACTTAATCCTCAGAGTCATTTTCAATTAACTTTAATTTATTATATTCAGTTATAGTCACATTTGGTTGACTACATCAACCACAGTCGTTAGTCAACTATAACGAATCTTACTTATAGTCCAGATATTCAATTATAGTCAATCGATTTTACTTATGGTTAAGATATTCAATTATACTTACTTATGGCTCACTAGATCAACCATAGTAATTTTACTTAACTATAGTCAACTATAATTAACTTTACTTGATCCTAATCAAGATTTACAATTATTTAATAATACAAATATTAATATTAATAAGGTTGACTAAAAAAATAAGATTCACAAGGAAAACATTTTCCGGTGAAAATCATATAAGGACTCATTTGTTGATGTCTTTGCAATTAGTCAGTGTGGCTCATTGTAGGTCAAGATCACAATATTAATAATAATATTAATATTACTATTAATGTGAACTATATTATATTTATAATAATATTATTAATATCAATATCGCTTAATAATAATAATAATATTAAGGCTTATGAATAAGGTTTAATATTTATATTTAATAACGTTTAAGGGGGGGATTCTGTGATTTATGATTAAAGAAAAACTCTTCTCGATAAATCAGATCAATGTTTTAGCATCCATGCATTTCGAAGCCCTCCTGAGATTCATCATCAGGAAAAAGATAGTGACATGGACAAATGACATAATTATAATAGTGAGTAAATTCCAAACTGTTATGAAATTAAATAATATTATAATAAATTGGAACGTTATATTATACTTAAAATTTATATTGAAATAAATAATATAAAGAAAAACACTAGAAAATAAATGTATTATTATTAATATTTTTATTCAAATCATAAATAAACTAATTAATTAGAAATTGCATAGAAGCAACAAAATTACTAAAGGAAAAACGTATATAAAATATAACCACCTATGCAATCTTATAAAAATTATTTTAATTTAATAAGAAATCATAGTATTATTATTTATTTTAAGAATGAGTTATAAATTCTTAAGAAGATAAATTATAATAAGAAAGTTAAAGGGTGAAGAAGACATAGTCTAACTTATAGATGAAATAGCTTTTTCACTAGAATTCACCTAAATTTACAATACAATTTCAAGATTTTTTGTTGTTTAAAATACATTTTTGAATCCATAAATGGATTCAACACCTGGAAAAACACTTGTGGGACTCAAATTATGTAGATTATATAATTTAAACTCAAATTTTTAAAAATGTCTATCATATTTTGATTAAAATTAACAAAACAAATGTCATGAAAATGGTCATTTCGTTGATAAGTTAGATTACGTTGGTGAAGAAAAATTATTAAAAAATAATAATTAATAATAATGATAGTAAATGAATAAACATTATGCCATAATAATAATACACACACACACACACACACACACACACACACACACACATAAACAATTATAGATTAAAATGAAGACAAAATACCAAAAAAAGTGGGGAACAAAAGGAATAACAAGGACTTAATAATAGAGAAAATGAAAGGAATCAAAAGAAAGATGCAAACTAGAGAAGGAAAGGAAAAATACGAAGGGGAGAAAAACAAAAAGTAAAAGGCCTAGGAATATAGGGATGGGATCCACAAACTACTAGTCTTCCATCCAACGTCCCTATTTAGTGTTTTAGACCATTTCTCGATTTCAACGGCTTCCCTCAATTTATGGTGATGGAAATGATCAATCCTAGCAAGGATATGGGAACCCCCTAAAAATATGTGGTGTTTTGTATTTTTAGCATGTTCAACTAAAGCAGAGGAGCGAGTCCTACAATGCCTTAGGTCAGTCAAGTGCTCTAGAATCCTTTGATTTATGGAATGACCAATTTCTCCAATGTAGGGGGTTCCACACGAACATAGAATCAAATAAATACCCTTCATGTTTTTAGGTTCCACAGGGACTTTGACTGAACTTAAGGAGCCATGAATAGTTTTCAAGGGTCTAAAGGTGGAAGAAACCATGTCTCTCCTAAGAATCTGACCAATCTTATTAGAATTCCCTTGGATAAAAGGAAGTTGGACACTAGAGGCCACTTCAACAAACTCCTATTTAGTCCTAGGACCTCTGTTAGCCTTTAAAAATGCTTTCATACATTGATATATTTTATAGCCATTTATTCAAAAACATTAAGGAAATGGTCTTTCTGATTCACCAGATAGCTTTCGTTAGAGTGACCAATGTATTGAGAACACCTAGCTTCTGGGCTGGATGGTGATGGAAATTCACATGTAAATATTGTTCAGTGTGAGTTTTCTGGGGTGAAGACGTCAAGTTGGGTTACACATTTTGCCATTTTTCAAGAAAAAATATCATTTTTAGAAGTTCTTCAACTTTAGACAAGCCAAAGCAATTTTTCTATTTAGAATTTCATTTTACAATAAAACTAAAACTTGTGAGAAATTTTATTAGCTTTCTGTTACTTATTTTTTGGAATTTTTTTATTCATATTTGATATGTCAACTTAGCAATTGTTTGAATGTGTTCTTTAAAAATCAAAGGATTCATAACACGTCATATGTTTTAGCACTAGTGTATTCTTTGTTAACTTGGCATTTTTGAAAAAAAAAAATGTGTTGGAGTAATCTAGACAAACTCTACTCCAGTATCATTATATTTATGAAACCAACTAATGCACATCATAATTACTAGAATTTTTTGAATTGATCCAATATGAAAAAATACATATTTTGAAGATGTCTCGCCAAGTGTTAAATTTCTCAAAAAATTAGCTATAAACTAAAAATCTAAAAGCTACCCATTACAGAAGAAGGACCAATGTAATGAAACATAAATTTTTCATATTTTTTATAGTGTAGTTTGGAAGATATGAATTTTTATTTCAGTGAATCATAATGACCTTCAGAATTTTTTTGCAAACTATTTTTTAGAAAAATAATTAAAATTAGCAAATTTTTATGAAATTCCATAAAATTTATATTTATTAAAAGAATATTCAATTCTACAAATTCTGATTTTTGTTCCGAAATTAAATTCACCTAATTTGATGGAGTTTAAGCATTCTGAAATTGGAAAAAGGTGACTAGAGTTGAATTGTTGTAGAGTTACAGGTTAAAACGGTTCGGACAAATTAAAATTACATTCAGCCGAACTTGTGTTTGTCGTCGACGCCCGTTAAAATAAACGGAAGAATAATTCGGTTGAATTACATTAAAAGTTCGGCCGAAAATGTGTCAATATTTTCTGTCATCCTCAAAAATGAAACAATGCGACCCTTTGAAAAAACATTTTGCTCGAGATGATATAAATAAATGGAGCCGAAACTTCATTTTCACACAATTTCCTCATTTGGAGTGAATTTGAAGGTAAATCTTCTGGGTTGAATTTTTTTTGAGTTAATTTTGAAAGTAGGTGTTTTGAGTTGAACTTTTTGGAGGAAATGTTTTGGACTTAATTTTTAAAGTAAGTTTTTCGGGCTAAATTTTTTAAGTGATTTTTTTTAGCTTAATTTTTAAAGTAAGTCTTTTGGGCTGAATTTTTGCAGTGAGATCTTTTAGCTTAATTTTTAAAGTAAGTCTTTCGGCCTAAATTTTTAAATTGATACTTTTTAGCTGAATTTTTAAAGTAAGTCTTTTGTCTTTTGGGATTAATTTGTCAAGTAAGTCTTTTAGGCCGAATTTTTAAAGTGATCTTTTTGTGCTGAATTTTTAAAGTGAGCCTTTTTGAAAGTAAAATTTTTTGGTAGCCCACGGGGCTTTGGATTGATAGTGAATGGGTGCACTATTAAGGAACTCCTTGTCATAGGTCACTGGTTCAAATCCCCCTGGGTGCTTACCTACCCAACAAAAAAAAAAGTAAAGTATTTTGGCTGAATTTTAAAGTGAGTATTTTTAAAGTAACTCTTTTGTTTTGAATTTTTAAAATGAATTTTTTGGTTTAGATTTTGAAAGCGATTTTTTTTTCAAGATTTTTTGAAATTGATTTTTTTGCGTCAGATTTTAAAAATCTACATAGATTGAATTATCATGGGAAATCAAAGAAATTGCAAGAGAAAATATGATCGAATAAGAGACATTGAGGCTCGTAGAGATTACCGGAGAAACTATTACAAAAGAAAGAAGGAATAACACACAAATATTGAAAGAGAAAATCAATCTCAACTAGAAGTTGAAGTAGGTATGTAAATGTAAATATTATAGCTGATATTTAAAATTTAACTAATGTATCGAGAAATTTAATTTTTATCTGATAAAATAATTTAAAAAATATTTTGCAATGTAAACAAAGAGAGATATTCCTCATAACATTGATGATGAGATTGAAAATGTTGAAAGGCAAAGTGAAAAAGATAATGAACCAATAATTGATGATGTTGTTGAAGATGCTAAAAGAGATTCAAATCAAGAAGTTGAATCAAAATCAAAAGTATATATATATATATATATATATATATATATATATATATATATATATATATATATATATATATTGTCATGTGTATTATTGAAACTATACATATTTATTAAATTTCAATTTCATTCAAACTCATTTTTTTTTTATTTTATTTATATTAATGAATATTTATACCCATTTACATTTAATTTTCATATGTATAGATGAAATCAATATCGATGATGATACGTTAGAAAATGTTGGCACTGACATATATGGACATAAAAAAATTGACCATATTGTACAATATTGTGTTAAGGTTATTATTGAGAAGTTCTTCAAAATGAAAGTGTGACATTTCAATCTCAATTTTTGAGAGATCTCTTAATATCAAAGAAATAAAAAGATGCTACAACTCTATTGGGTATTTGAAAATCAACGAAAGATAAAAATGTGAAAGAAAATGTGTTTCAAAGTATAAATAGTCCAATAATAATTAGAATTGTGATAAGGGAATTATTATATGCATTTCTTAAAAACTAATATTAATAACTATATAAATAATAACAACCATATTCTTATATATTTATGATTATTATATTAATATTATAATAATAATAATAATAACAGATAATATTATATTATTATTATATTAATATAATATTATTATTATTATTATTATTATTATAATAATAGAAAATTATATTTTATTATTATTATACTAATAATATTATATTATTATAATAATAATAATATTAATTCATAATAAAAACCATTCCAATTAATAATTAGAATTGTGATAAGTGAATAATAAACCCAAGGATTAATACTAAAACCCTAAGGGATTATGAACCCAATGGAATAATATTAAACCCAAGGGGCTAATATTGTAAACCCAATGTATATAATCCTTAAGATAAATATTATAAACACTAAAATCAACATGATTCACCATCGTTGATTTTCATATTGAGACAATCCTTATCACAATTCCATGTTGGAATATGGTTAACCGGGGAGTAATTAACCCAAGCGATTGATATTACAAACCCAAAGGAACAATAAACCCAAGGGATTAATACTAAAACCCCAAGGGATTATGAACATAAGGGAATAATATTAAACCCAAGGGACTAATTTTATAAATCCAAGGTATATAAACCCTATGTGGAGACAATTTTTGTCATAATGTGAGATCGGACCATGATTGACCACAGTTGACCATGGTTGGTTATGGTTGACCATGATTGATATTATAAACCCAAGGGAAACATAAACCCAAGGGATTAATAATAAAACCCCAAGGGATTATGAATGCAAGGGAATAATATTAAACCAAAGGGACTAATATTATAAACCCAACATTGGTAAACTCTAATATAAATATTACAAACACTAAAATAAACATGGTTTATTTGCATGGTCACACAATCCTTATCACAATGAAACATTCAACCATGGTTGCCCATGGTTGGCTATGATTGATAATGGTTGATCGTGATTGATATTATAAACCTAAGGGGATAATAAACCCAAAGGATTGATATTATAAAACAAAAGGAATAATAAGCCAAAGGGATTAATACTAAAACCCCAAGGGATTATGAACCCAAAGGGATAATATTAAACCCAATGGACTATTATTATAAAGCCAATGTATATAAACCCTAAGATAAATATTGTAAACACTAAAATAAACACAATTGACCGTCGTTGACCATGCGACGATGTAACATGGTTGACCATGGATATTATATCCAAGGGACTAATATTATAATCTCAAGGTATACAAACCCTAAAGTAAATATTATAAGCCGTAAAATAAACATGGTTGAATAAAATCAATATGGTTGACTATGATTGAATATGGTTTACCATGGTTGACTATTGTTTGGAGATTTATGAGATTTATATTAAACCCAAGTATTAATATTAGGAATCATATGAATAATATTACACCCTATTAATATGAACCCTTAGATTAATAAACCTAACGGATTGATATTATAAACCCAAGGGATCAATACTAAACACCCAAGGTAATAATATTACATAGAAGGCATAAATATTATAAACCGAAGATATATAAACCCTAACATAAATATTGTAAACCGTAAAATTATCATGGTTGACCATGGTTGATTTTCATATTGAGACAATCTTTGTCACACTGTGACGTTGCAACATGGTTGACCATGGTTGACAATAATTTATTTTCATATGCAGACAATATTTTGTCACAATGCAATATTGGGTCGTGGCTGATTTTCATATTGAGAAAATACTTGTCACAATGTTATGTTGGACCATGGTGGACCATGATTATAAACCTAGGGGATCTATATTATACCCAAAGATTAATATTGGACCCAAGGATTAATTCTAAAACCCCAAAATTTTATAAACTCAATGGAATAATATTAGACCCAAGGGATTACTATTATAAACCTAAGTTATATAAGCCCTATAATAAATATTATAAAACCTAAAATAAACATGGTTGACCATGGTTGACTATTGTTGATTATGGTTGAGAGTAATATTAAACCCAATGGGATGATATTATCAACCCAATTTATTTAATTGAATTCATGGGATTGATATTAACCTACGAATTAATATTATGAACCCTATGAAAACATAGTACACCTAGGAATATGAAACTTTAGATTAATAAACCTAATGGAATTATCTTATAAACGCAAGGGAATAATATTACAATCAAGGGATAAATATTATAAATATAAGGTATATAAACCCTAAGATATATATTTTTAACCATAAAATTATCATGGTTGACCATGGTAGATTTTCATATTGAGACAATATTTCTCCCAATACAATGTTGCAACATGGTTGACTATGGATATTAGACCCGAGGGATTAATATTATAAACCTAAGGTATATAAGACCTATAAATATTATAAACCCTAAAATAAACATGGTTGACTATATTAAGTATGGTTTATTATAGTTGACTATGGTTGAAATGGCTAACTCTCGTTCACTATGGTTGGGAGTAATATTAAACCCATGGGATGAATATTATCAACCCAATTTAATTAATTAAATCAATGAGATTTATACTAAACCCAAGTATAAATATTATGAATCACATGAATAATAGTACACCAGAGGAATATGGACACTTATATTAATAAACCCAAAGGATTGATATTGTAAACCCATGGGAAGTAAACCTTAAAATTATCATGGTTGATTTTCATATTGAGACAATATTTGTCCCAATGCGACATTGCAACATGGTTGATGAAGGATATTATATCCAAGGGATTAATATTAAAAACCAAAGGTATACAAACCCTAAAATAAATAATATAAACCCTAAAATAAACATGGTTGACCAAAATAAATATGGTTGACTATAGTTGACTATGGTTTACTATTGTTTGGAGTAATATTAAACCAAAGGGATGAATATTATCGACCCAATTTAATTAACTAAATCCACGAGATTTATAGTAAACCCATGAATTATTATTATTAACCCTATGAATAATAGTACACCATAGGAATATGAACCCTTAGATTAATAAACCCAAGGGATCAATATTAAACACCCAAGGTAATAATATTACACACAAGGGATAAATAACCTAAGATATAAACCCTAAGATAAATATTATAAACCATAAAATTATCATGGTTAACCATGGTTGATTTTCATGTTGACACAATCTTTTTCACAATGCAACGTTGCAACATGGTTGACCATGATTTAGTTTCATATGCAAACAATCTTTTGTCACAACGCAATGTTTGACCATGGTTGATTTTCATATTGATAAAATATTTGTCACAATGTGACATTGGACCATGGTTGATCATGATCATAAACCAAGGGGATTTATATTAGACCCAAGGATTAATATTCTAAATCCTATGAATAATATTAAGCCCTAGGAATAAGAACCCTTAGATTAATAAATATAAGGGATTGATATTAGAAACCAAAGGGATTAGTATTTTAAACCCAAGGGAATGATATTTAACCCAAGAGATAAATACTATAAAGCCAAGGCATATAAAACCTAAGATAAATATTATAAACCAAAAAATAGACATGGTTTGCCATTGTTGACCATGCTTAATTTCCATATTGAGACAATCTTTGGCACAATGTGACGTTAGACTATGGTTGACTATGGTAGGCTATGGTTGATTTTCATATTGAGACAATCTTTGTTACAATGTGACATTGGACCATGGGTGACCATGATTATAAACCCAAGGGATTTATATTAAATCCTAGTATTAATATTATAAACCCTATGAATAATATTATACCCAATGAATACAAACCCTTACATTAATAGACCTAAGGGATTGATATTATAAACCCAAGGGAATAATTCTAAAAACCCAATGTGTTATAAACCCAAGGGATTGAGATTATAAAACTAAGGTATATAAATCCTAAAATAAAAATTATAAACCCCAAAATAAACCTAGTTCACTAAAATAAATATGGTTGACTATGGGTTGACCACAATTTTAGAACATTGATTATGGTGACTATGAAATTAATAAACCGAAGAGAATAAATCCTTAGATTTATTAATCACTTAGGTATATAATATTAATCAAATAAGAGATGTTATTAAACATGATTAATATTGTATTAAGGATGTTATTAATAGTTTTTTAATTAATAATATTGTTTTCAAATTCATTATTATTAATGATAACTTTTATTTATATATTTTTAAAATATATTTTAATTTATAATTATAACTATTATAAATTATAAACTAATATTTGAAATGTTATTCTTAATATTTATATAACAAATATTGAAATGTTAATTTTTAAAAATATAATAACCTTAAATTTGTAAATGTTGAGAATTGCATATGAGTTTTTTTTTAATCTTATTTATGATTTTCATTGCAATATATATAAAACCACTAGTACATTGGATTTAGTTTTAATATTCAATAGTAGGATTAATATTATAAACCCTAGGAATACAAACCCTTAGATTAATAAACCTAAGGGATTGATATTATAAACCCAAGGGAATAATTCTAAAACCTCAATGTGTTGTCAACCCAAGGGAATAATATTAAACCCAAGGGATTGATATTATAAAACTGAGGTATATAAATCCTAAAATAAAAATTATAAACCCTAAAATAAACCTAGTTCACTAAAATAAATATGGTTGACTATGGGTTGACCACAATTTTATAACATTGATTATGGTGACTATGGAATTAATAAACTGAAGAGATTAAATCCTTGGATTTATTAATCACTTAGGTTTATAATATTCATCAAATAAGAGATGTTATTAAACATGATTAATATTGTATTAACGATGTTATTAATAGTTTTTTTAATTAAAAATATTGTTTTCAAATTCATTATTATTAATGATATTTTTTAAGGAATTTAGACTTCTGTGATCCATAACATTGTTTAGAGGATTTTCGGCGAACTCACATAGATAATCATTTGTCGACGCGTTTCGAACCAACCAGTGTGGTTCATCGTCAGGACAAGTTGAAGAACCAGATCCAGCTTAGCAAGTTAAATAGTCTGAGCAGAGATTACAACAGCTAATTTTGACTAAAAGACCTAGGTCAAAAATTAAAACTAAAATTAATATTA
>APFE030417684.1:38916-61894 GCA_000404065.3 Pinus taeda
ATGAATAATATTATACCCTAGGAATACAAACCCTTACATTAATAAACCTAAGTGATTGATATTATAAATCCAAGGGAATAATTTTGAAACCAAACGTGTTATAAATGCAAAGGAATAATATTAAACCCAAGGGATTGATATTATAAAACCAAGGTATATAAGTCCTAAAATAAAAATTATAAACCCTAAAATAAACCTAGTTCACTAAAATAATAATACTATGCATTGACCACAATTTTAGAACATTGATTATGGTGACTATGGAATTAATAAACCGAAGATAGCTTGGGGTGTAACCATTTTCGTGTTTTCTAAGAACTTAGTTTATGATAAAATTGCAATTTTCATTGCAATTCAACTTAAAATGGAAGTGGTGCAACGAGCTTCTGTAAAATGAAAGGATGCGGTGGCTTAAATCTAGATGCCAAGGTAAATTATAAGACTCCTTCACTTGTTATAGATTTATATTGTTTTAATTGTTATAGAATCTTCACATGGTTGGGAAGCTTCAAAGTTTCTCGCGGACTAGGTACACTCTAAAGGACTCAAACTTGGAATATATTTTGTATAAATTAAAACCATTCGTTTGATCTCAAAAATCCGATTCATTATGCTTTTATCTGTGCATTGAAATTAATTTTGTGTGTGGAAGCTTGGCATGTTTTTCTAGATATCAGATATTATACATGCAAAAAAACCATGGCAGGTTCCCTTGGATATAAGGAACAAGACGCCTTTTTAGATGTATCTAGTCTATGCAACATTTTTGTTAAACTTTGATTGAAAATTAGAGGTACCCAAAAATGAGCAAAACTCTTAGTAAACGTATAAAAAAATATTGAACCATTCTTGGTTGGTTTTGTTGGGTTTGATTCTCTTTATCTTCACGATGAAAAACTCTGCATTCACTATGAATCCTTGTGAGAGAAAGTTGAGAACAGTTGGCGTTAACAAAGTTGAGAGAATTTGATAAATATATATGCGAAGTTTGGTTAAAATATAATGAGTGTGTAAAACTAATTGGTGTCTTATTGACCCTCTGAGCATGGAGCCCCCCTTGAAGTATTCCAATCCCCGCTTGGATAAACCGTTTTCCTTCTATATGAAACCTAACACTTGCAATTATCTCCTCATTTAATCATGAAACACTTGACTTTTGGCATTCTCCTCCACTAGTTGAACAAAAAACTCCAAATAGACTCCTTCAATTCAATAATTCAAATCGAATCGGTGTTTGCTAAATGGATGGGACCTTGTGGGAGTCTATTGGCTTTTAGAGTACTCTCTCATATGGAATGACAAGTTCAAGCCTAGTATTCATGCCCCTCTCTTGTTTCTCAGATGTTTCCAACAAGCACAATGTTGTTTTGGCTAGGGAAGAACAAGTATGTAAAAAAAATTTGATCTAGGTAAAGAAACAAAAACAATTAGATCCTAATTGATTACTGTGTTGGATTAATGCCTAGCTAGAAATGGTACTATGTAACTATTAAATTAGAAAAAATATATGATAAGTACATAGAACAAAAATAGATTAAAGAAAATCAAAGCTATTCCCACGCTGAAGATGTAAATTAGTCACTAAAATTAAAATTAAAACTAAAATACAATAAAGACTATAGAATAAAAACATATTAAACATAATCAAGTTCGTTAGCATCCAATGTTTGTGAAATCATGAAAATCTTAGAATATAGTAAGATTTTAATATTGTCACCTTTAATTAGTGAGAGTAGATCTCATGATCTTACGTTCCTGTGCTGTAGCCTACCTTATATATTATATTTACAAAATAACAACAGAAAATTTAAAAAAGTTATTATAATTATGAAGTTTGTCATGTACAATCTAACTAAACCTAATATCCCAACACAAGAGTTAGGCGATATATGACTGAGTATATAGAACCTAGCTTGTTCCTCCTTGGCCAAAGCAACACTGCTCTTGTTAGAAACATCTAAGAAAGAAGAGAGGCACATGAATACTAGGCTTGAAATTTTCATGCCATATGAGAGTGCACTCTAAAAGCCAATCGACTCCCACAAGGTCCCATCCATTTCAAAAACACCAGTTGGATTTGAATTATCGAATTGAAGTAGTGGATTTGGAGTACTTTGTTCCACTAGTGGAGGAGAATGCAACAGAGATTGAAACACATCAAACTTAGGCTTAAAGATTGGAATAAGAATGAACTTGGCAACATCTTTGAAGCCAAAAAAGTAGCTGAGCGGAAGCTACAGGAAATTAATCAGAACCTCATCAGAAAGGGCTTCAATGAGGAGAGAAAGGAACAAGCTGACTATCATCAACAGGAATGGAAAGGATTATGCAAGGAAGAGGAGATATTCTGGAAATATAAACCGAGAGTAAAATGGTTAAGTGAAGGAGAAAGGAACACAAGGTTCTTTCATAAATTTACCATGGATCACAGGTCCCATAACAGAATCTCAAAAATCCAAGGTTCTCAAGGAAATCAACTCAATACCTAAAAAGAAATAGAAGCTGATCTGGTTCAACATTTCCAAGGAATAGAAGAGGAACCTCTCATAGACAGATCACAATTCATCAATGACTTTACAAGGCATATTCCTAAGCTGGTGACAAGAGAAGACAATTATAATCTAAACAAGCCCGTGAATGAAGAGGAAGTTAGCGAAGTAATCAAAGAGATGCAAAATGGGAAAGCACCAAGTCTAGATGGTTTCAATGTTTACTTCATCAAAGCATGTTGGGACATTGACAAGCATGACATCTGCGATGTGGTGGAGGACCCAAGGAAAAAAAAATAGTTTTGAAGGCGCTCAACACCTCTTTCATATCCTTGATTCCAAAGCAGGATAATGCCATAACACCAGAGAAATTTAGACCAATAGTGTTATGCAATGTGGTGTACAAAATCATCTCCAAAATAATTGCAAACAGGCTGAAGCCCCTTCTTCCAACTCTCATGTCTGAGGAACAAACTGGATATGTGGAGGGCAAGCAAATTCTCAACAACATCATTCAAGCTCACGAGGTGGTTCACTCACTCAATAGCAATAGGCACGAAGGAATGATTATTCAACTTCATCTAGAGACGGCTTATGATAAACTAAGATGGGCATACATCAGGGAAGTTCTAATAGCATATGGCTTTGATCATAATTGGGTAAGATGGGTAATGGCCCTGGTAACCACATCTAGTTTTTCAATCTCGTTGAATGGTTCACTGTCCAAAACCTTTAAACCTTCAAGAGGACTTAGGCAAGGAGACCCACTCTCACCCTTCCTCTTTATTCTCATGATGTAAGGGTTGGGAAAAACTATCAAATTTGCCAAAGTAGAAGGCAAAATCCAGGGTCTCAAAATTACCCTAAATGGAGATGCTTTGACCCATCAACAATTTGTGGAAGATACCATGCTGCAAGGTATACGGTCAAGGAAGTTCTAGCGTACAAGCAAATCCTTATTGACTTTGCAAAGGTTGCAGGTACATAGGTAAGCCTAACAAAATCAAAGATTTTCTTTTTTAATACTGATATTGCTATTAAAAGAAATATATCTAGAATTCTAGGCTTTCAAAGAGATATGTTACTCTCCAAATATTTGGGAGTACCACTAATAGACAAACCTCTGAGCAAAGAAATTTGGGAGCATGTTACTAATAAACTCCAAGATAAAATCTGGAAGTGGACAAACAAGTCTTTGAATTTAGTAGGAAGACTACTGCTCACAAAGGCTATCCTCCAAATGATCCCCATCTTTACGTTTTCAGCCCTTCCAACTCCTAAAGGAGTTATGAAATAATTCAGAAATATCCAAAGAGATTTTATTTGGGGCAAACGGGAAGATAAGAGAAAATGGGCTTTAGTGGCCTCAGAAAATATCTATAAACCTAAGACACATGGAGGTTTGGGGCTTGATGACCCTAAAACACTAGATAAAGTCTTCGGGGAAAAACTATGGTAGAGATGGTTAAAAGAATCTACTTCTCCTTGGGCCAAAATTTAGAAACAGAAATATGCAAACAATTGGCAAGATAGTGATCATATTAGAATGTCTGGGCTCATCAAAGGCTCCCACATTTGGAGTAAAGCCTGGGAGAATAGAGAAATTGTGTAGAAACACAGTTTCTAGGAAATAATTGATGGAAACCTTGCTTGGTTTTGGGAAGATAATTTGCAACAGGAACCTAAATTGTTTAAGGAAGAATTTGTCAATCTCAAGAATGATACTGACAACAAAGGTTTATTCAAGGTAAATGACTTTTGGGATCAGGATAAAATAGGGGGAAACTGGAGAATATGGAAGAACTTGGTGTACAGTGATGGCTCCTTGTTGAAGGCATAGGAAGAAGCTTTAACAACCATCTTAGACCAGAGAAAGATTTTGATATCAGCATCTTCAGACCAACTGAGATGGGGCAAAAGAAATGAAGGCAACTTTAACCTTAAAGAATCCAAATAAATGTCCCTTGGGTTGGACTTTCCAAACCCTGATAAAGTATCGAAGGACCTATGGTAGAACCAAAGCTAGATGAAAATAAAACTCTTTACATGGTTAGTGCAACATAAAAAATTCTGACTTGGGAAAACCTGAGGAAAATAGGAGTATCCGGTCCATCTAGATGCTAGCTATGTGAACTACAAGAAGAAACTATGGATCACCTACTCAACCTCTGCTATTTCACATCCACCTTGTGGAATTGGGTAGCTTCAATATTGAGACAAACATACAGGGATATGGGTAGCATTACTAGCACTCTGAAGCACTGTAGGAAAAATTTCTCTGATAATGAAATAATCAACACAGCTTGGGCTTTAGTTCCAGGCTTTCTAATCTGGGATGTCTGGAAAGAGCACAACAATAGAATATTCACAAAAAGGAAAGGTTCTATCGAGTCAATTTATCCTTTTTTCTTACTTCGTTGTTTTATAGTTTTTATCTTGTTTTGGGATTTTGTTCTTGTTGCTCTCCTAAAGTGTCTAATGCAAATGGAAATCCTATTTTAAGGCATTAAGAATACTTTTAAAGGTCAAGTATGGATAGAGATTTCAAGACGAGGTTTATGTCCCTTATGGTAACTTCCAAAACTTAACACTTCAGAAGATCTCAAAACATGTTATTGATCATATCAGTACTTGAACAAAATTGTAAATATGCAGCTACTTAAATCAAACAAAAGATGAAATACTGATCATGAAATCACTGTCTCTTCTGCCCATATAATTACAGAAATAAAATCTAAACTATTGCACTCAAACAAACCAAAAATTGCAGACTAATGAAAGCAAGATCAATTTACTTCACTTATAATCCGATAGCTCGCCAAGTAGCTTTTCGAGGTTAAGCCATGCCTTTGGAGATAACATCAAATAACATGAAGAATTGATATCTGAATTCCTACTTGCAGATTAATGAAAGCAAAATCAAATCACTTCACTTATAGTCTGATAACTCGCCAAGTAGCTTTTCGGGGTTAAGCCATGGCTCTGGAGATAATGCCAATAACATGAAGAACCTAATATCTAATTGCAAGAATGAAAGTAAAATCAAATTGCTTCACTTATAATCCGATAGCTCGCCAAGTAGCTTTTCGGGGTTAAGACATGGCTCTGGAGATAACGTCAAATAACATGAAGAATTGATATCTAAATTACCTACTTGCAGATTAATCAAAGCAAAATCAAATCACTTCACTTATAATCCGATAGCTCGAAAAGTAGCTTTTTTGGGTTAAGCCATGGCTTTGGAGATAACGTCAATAACATGAAGAATTTGATATCTAAACTAGCTAACAAAACCAAATAAATAAGACTGAAATCAAAGCACAATTGAAATTGAAAAGCTTAAGAAAAAGTTCAGCAGAGAGGCAAATCTCATGTCACTATTTGATGCAAAAAACATGTAAAGAAAAACTAATCTACAATCAATCGGTTGAACACACTTACATAAATTAATATTGCATGAATGAAAAATCTAATCAATCAAACTTGAAAGAAATCAAATGACATAATGAAATCAAAGAAAAATTACAAAATAAAATCTACTCTACCTTACATTCTAATATGCTCCATGATATCTACTTCACATCTCCTTCCATGTTGAGAACATCAAAGCTTTATTCAAATTCTTCAAAATTACAATGTACAACAAAGCTCTCCAAAGCTTTCTAAAGCCATCAAGGAAGAACTACAATCTCCAAGATAAGCTAAGACTAATAAGCTAAAAACTAACAAATGAAGGAAAGAGATCTCCTATTTATACAAAAAGATGAGAAGCCATCTCATTAATGAGAGTCCATGAATTTCTCCCTCTACTTCTAGAGTCATAATCAAAATAGGAACTGATAAGACACATGTCTTCTTAGAGTTTCAATACAATTAGGAGATGTGACACATATCCTCATGATCCCATGATTCTTTCCACTCAATTTCGAATTTGGCTTTAGATTTCCACATAAGGGTCTTTTAGAAGCCTCCTTTTGACCTACACATGTCAACAATCTCAACCCACTTGTTAGGTATAAGAATATGCACATTATTTTCTAATTTTTAACCACAAATTCACTTAAAAAGGCTAAGAATTAATAAAGTTTGGAAAAACATAAATGTGGCCCAATGATAATGAAAGTGAGATGAATGTAGTGACATAGTAGCGAAATGGAGGTGAAATGGAGGTGATATAATGGACATAATAGTGAAAGTGTAATGGAAATGAATGACATTTTCAAGACCCAATAGGTTCCACCCAGAGTATCATGGCTCATATTTTAAGACAACACAAGGAGACAGTAGGAACTCTCATCAAAGCCCCCCCTAAGAACTAGCTTAGAGAATTGGAGGAGAAAATACTACTACATTTGGGGCTTTATGGGCTTTTACCCCATGGAAAAACCAAGAATGTTAGTCATATAACAGAGGATAAAGATTTCTGGCAACCTCCCCCTCGTGGTTTCATGAAATGCAATATAGATGGGGCCTCAAAAGGAGACCCTGGCATGGTTGGTTATGGAGGAATCATAAGAGATGAAAAGGGCTTCATAAAAACTATCTTTCATAGTCATCTGGGGAAATCCACTAATAATATGGTAGAGCTCATGGCCCTTGAGCATTGTTTAGAAATCTTGAGGGACTGAAATCTACATAATACCGTAATTGAATCCAATTCCGAATTGATTATCATTTTGGTTAGGAAAATTAGCTATGGCTCAGCTCCAGGCAAAGTTTCGAGACACTGGTGGCTTCTGCCAGTCTATCAATGTATTCATTCCCATTTGCAGAACATGAGGACCCTTAGTTTTACACATGTATGCCAAAAAGCCAACAAATTAGCGTATCTCCTGGCTAATGAAGGTGTACTCTATTCTAAAAGTGATAAAAAGTATGACTGGATAGAGTTCCCCCAGGGAAGATTGAGGGAGGAATGTCTCAGACAGGCAACTGCGGATAGGGAGCTCTACCAAAGCAAGAGAAACATGCAGGATGAGGACTAATGGATATTCAAGACCTTTAGTCTACATGGTGAGAAAGTACATGAAAATAAGCGAACAGGATGTAAGGCACCAAGCAAATTTCTATCTTTGGTCTTCAGGAAGAAAAGTGAACCTAATAATCTAAAAAGCCATGGTTCTAAGGCGAAATGAAATTTACAGGCATAATATTCATACGAAAATGAAAAATAATAAATATGGACTCTTAATTAGCAATGTCGGGTGTGTCGTTAACGCATTTGCAGATAGACATATCAGAAGCAATCCTAGGAATTTCGCGGGGCAAATAGCTTGGAAGTTAATAGGATATCGGACCCAAAATATACATAAATGGTGACTTAATAAGGTTTCGGGTTTGGAAGGGATGTTAAATCCCGAGCAGGTTTTGCATCAAGGCTGGGATAAAATGCATCTGGGGGATTTCGGGTGGACAACATGCCCGTGGGTTATCCTCCCCGACGAACTCGAAATCTCTTAGAACAATAACTCATAAAACTTATCGGGTCCGATTTAAGGTTTATCTGGTGTGCAGTTTTTCTCTGCGAAATCGATTCTCGACCATAAGATCTTGGGAGGAAGATCGTATGGTTAGGATGAGTGTTGGCATAATGGACGTATCGAGGTTTTGTTTAGTGGGCCTTTGGCCTAGATTGTGGGCCTTCGGCTCATTTACCTAGGCTCTTTGTGGACCACTTTGACTTCGGGAATTATGTATAATATGTATCTTGTTTTTTAAGAAAAATGAATAGAAGGATCGACTCTTATTGCATCAAAATAAAAAATTATTATATTATAATAATAATAATAATAATATCAATTCGTAATAACAACCATTCCAATAATAATTAGAATTGTGATAAGTGAATATTAAACCCAAGGGGCTAATATTATAAACCCAATGTATATAAACCTTAAGATAAATATTATAGACACTAAAATAAACATGATTCACCATCATTGATTTTCATATTGAGACAATCCTTATCATAATTCCATGTTGGAACATGGTTGACCGGGGAATAATTAACCCAAGCGATTGATATTACAAACCCAAAGGAACAATATCCCCATGGGATTAATAATAAAACCCCAAGGGATTATGAACCTAAGGGAATAATATTAAACCCAAGGGACTAATTTTATAAATCCAAGGTATATAAACCCTATGTGGAGACCTTGTTTGTCATAAGGCGAGATTGGACCATGATTGACCACAGTTGCCATGGTTGGTTATGGTTGACCATGATTGATATTATAAACCCAAGTTAATAATTAACCCATGGGATAGATATTATGAACCCAGGGGAAAAATAAACCCAAGGGATTAATAATAAAACCCCAAGGGATTATGAATGCAAGGGAATAATATTAAACCAAAGAGACTAATATTATAAACCCAACATTGGTAAACCCTAATATAAATATTACAAACACTAAAATAAACATGGTTTATTTGCATGGACAAGCAATCCTTATCACAACGTGACATTCAACTATGGTTGCCCATAGTTGGCTATGATTGATAATGGTTGCCCATGACTGATATTATAAACCTAA
Organism: Pinus taeda; assembly: GCA_000404065.3. Taxonomy (NCBI): domain Eukaryota; kingdom Viridiplantae; phylum Streptophyta; class Pinopsida; order Pinales; family Pinaceae; genus Pinus; species Pinus taeda. Next base: position 47,945 of record APFE030417684.1, read on the forward strand.
GGGGATAATAAACCCAAAGGATTGATATTATAAACCAAAAGGAATAATAAACCCAATGGATTAATACTAAAACCCCAAGGGAATAATATTAAACCCAATGGACTATTATTATAAAGCCAACGTATATAAACCCTAGGATAAATATTATAAACACTAAAATAAACACAATATACCATCATTGACCATGCGACGATGCAACATGGTTGACCATTGATATTATATCCAAGGGATTAATATTATAATCTCAAGGTATACAAACCCTAAAATAAATATTATAAACCCTAAAATAAACATGGTTGAATAAAATCAATATGGTTGGGTATGGTTGAATATGGTTTACCACGGTTGACTATTGTTTGGAGAGTTATGAGATTTATATTAAACACCAGTATTAATATTACAAATCATATGAATAATATTAAACCCTATGAATATGAACCCTTAGATTAATAAATCTAATGAATTGATATTATAAACCCAAGGGATCAATACTAAACACCCAAGGTAATAATATTACACAGAAGGCATAAATATTATAAACCGAAGATATATAAACCCTAACATAAATATTGTAAACCGTAAATTAGCATGGTTGACCATGGTTGATTTTCATATTGAGACAATCTTTGTCACACTGTGACGTTGCAACATGGTTGACCATGGTTGACCATGGTTGACAATGATTTACTTTCATATGCAGACAATCTTTTGTCACAATGCAATGTTGGGCTGTCATTGATTTTCATATTCAGAAAATTCTTGTCACAATGTTATGTTGGACCATGGTGGACCATGATTATAAACCTAGGGGATCTATATTAGACCCAAGGATTAATATTGGACCCAATTATTAATTCTAAAACCTGAAAATTTTATAAACTCAATGGAATAATATTAGACCCAAGGGATTACTATTATAAACCTAAGTTATATAAACCCTATAATAAATATTATAAACCCTAAAATAAACATGGTTGACCATGGTTGACTATGGCTGATTACGGTTGAGAGTAATATTAAACCTAAGGGATGATTATTATCAACCCAATTTAATTAATTAAATTCATGGGATTGATATTAAACCTACAGATTAATATTATGAACCCTATGAATAATACTACACCCTAGGAATATGAACCTTTAGATTAATAAACCTAATGGAATTATCTTACAAACCCAAGGGAATAATATTACAATCAAGGGAGAAATATTATAAATGTAAGATATATACTGTAAACCATAAAATTATCATGGTTGACCATGGTAGATTTTCATATTGAGACAATATTTCTCCCAATGCAATGTTGCAACATGGTTGACCAAGGATATTAGACCCAAGGGATTAATATTATAAACCTAAGGTATATAAGACCTAAAATAAATATTATAAACCCTAAAATAAACATGGTTGACTAAAATAAATATGGTTTATTATAGTTGACTATGGTTGGCAATGGCTAACTCATGTTCACTATGGTTGGGAGTAATATTAAACCCATGGGATGAATATTATCAACACAATTTAATTAATTAAATCAATGAGATTTATACTAAACCCAAATATAAATATTATGAACCATATGAATAATAGTGCACCAGAGGAATATGGACCCTTAGATTAATAAACCCAAAGGATTGATATTGTAAACCCATGGGAAGTAAACCTTGAAATTATCATGGTTGACCATGGTTGATTTTCATATTGAGACAATATTTCTCACAATGCGACATTGCAACATGGTTGATGAAGGATATTATATCCAAGGGATTAATATTATAAACCCAAGGTATACAAACCCTAAAATAAATCATATAAACCCTAAAATAAACATGGTGTTGGAAATAATACTGAGAGGGGGGGGCGTGAATCAATATTATCAAATCAGTAACTTTTCATTTCCATATTCAAATTCATATACGCTACTTCAGTTAAGGGAACCTGCGTGTATACGCAACTGTGTTTAATGAAACATCATTTGGTAAAAAATTAATTCAGGTAGGGTTTAAACACCTGATTTAGATATGCAAGGAAGTTATGGCTTTTAATTTCATCCACTGATGGAGTTGTGATGAGGAGAATATAGTGGATTCTTTTAGTTTATAACTTTAGATCAAAAAGATTGATTAGCAAAAATATTAGAATGAGCAATTCCAATAGGAGAGATGCCTATCTGCGTAATAATTCCTTACAAAAATTGAATTTAAATTAAAAAAATTAGGTTGACGGGGAATATTGTTTTTTGTCGCTCCCAATAATGGTTAAGCATCAATTTTGGTTCAAACATGACTATCTGTAAGTTATAAATACTAGCTTACATCGTCATAGCATAAATAATATGAACTTAATCCTCAGAGTCATTTTCAATTAACTTTAATTAATTATATTCTTTTATAGTCACATTTGATTGACTATAACAACCACAGTCATGAGTTAACTATAATGAATCTTACTTATAGCCCAGATATCCAATTATAGTCAATCGATTTTACTTATAGTTAAGATATTCATTATAGTTACTTATGGTTGACTAGATCAACCATAGTCATTTTACTTAATTATAGTAAACTATAATTAACTTTACTTGATCATAGTCAAGATTTAAAATTAATTAATAATAACAATATTAATATTAATAAGGTTGACTAAAAAAATAAGATTCACAAGGAAAAATATCTTTGGTGAAAATCATATAAAGACTCATTTGTCGACGCCTTTCCAATCAATCAGTGTGGCTCATCATAGGACAAGATCACATATTTAATAATAATAATAATATTAATATTACTATTAATGTGAACTATATTTATATTAATATTAAATTTATTAATATCAATATCACTTATTAATAATAATATTAATATTAAGGCTTATGAATAAGGTTTAAGGGGGGGATTGTGCGATTTATGATTAAAGAAAAACTCTTCTCGATAAATCAGATCAATGTTTTAGCATCCATGCATTTCGAAGCCCTCCTGAGATTCATCATCAGGAAAAAGATAGTGACATGGACAAATGACATAATTATAATAGTGAGTAAATTCCAAACTGTTATGAAATTAAATAATATTATAATAAATTGGAACGTTATATTATACTTAAAATTTATATTGAAATAAATAATATAAAAAAAACATCTAGAAAAAGAAATGTATTATTATTAATATTTTTATTCAAATCATAAATAAACTAATTAATTAGAAATTGCATAGAAGCAACAAAATTACTAAAGGAAAAACGTATATAAAATATAACCACCTATGCAATCTTATAAAAATTATTTTAATTTAATAAGAAATCATAGTATTATTATTTATTTTAAGAATGGGTTATAAATTCCTAAGAAGATAAATTATAATAAGAAAGTTAAAGGGTGAGGTAGACATAGTCTAACTTATAGACGAAATAGCTTTTTCCAGTAGAATCCACCTAAATTGACAATACAATTTCAAGATTTTTTGTTGTTTAAAATATATTTTTGAATCCATAAATGGATTCAACACCCTGAAAAACACTTGGGGGACTCGAATTATGTAGATTAAACAATTTAAACTGAAGTTTTTTAAAATCTCTATCAAATTTCGATTAAAATTAAAAAAACAAATGTCATGAAAATGGTCATTTCATTGATAAGTTAGATTATGTTGGTGAAGAAAAATATTTTAAAAATAATAATTAATAATAATGATAATAAATGAATAACATTATACCATAATATATATATATATATATATATATATATATATATATATAATATATATATATATATATATATATATATCTTAAAAATGAAGACAAAATACCAAAAAAGGGGGAACAAAAGGAATAACAAGGATTTAATAACAGAGAAAATGAAAGGAATCAAAAGAAAGGTGCAAACTAGAGAAGGAAAGGAAAAATACGAAGGGGAGATAAAACAAAAAGTAAAAGGCCTAGGAATACAGGGATGTGATCCACAAACTACTAATCTTCCATCCAACATCCCTATTTAGTGTTTTAGACATTTTCTCGATTTCGATGGCTTCCTTCAATTTATGGTGATGGAAATGATCGATCTTAGCAAGGATTTGGGAACCCTCTAAAAATATGTGGTTTTTTGTATTTTTAGCACGTTTAGCTAAAGCAGAGGAGCGAGTCCTACAATGCCTTAGGTGAGTTGAGTGCTCTTGAATCCTGTGATTTATGGAACGACAAATTTCTCCAATGTAGGGGGTTCCAAAGGAACATAGAATCAAATAAATACCCTTCATGTTTTTAGGTTCCACATGGTCTTCGACTGAACATAAGGAGCCATGAATAGTTTTCAAGGGTCTAAAGGTGGAAGAAACCATGTCCCTCCTAAGAATCCGACCAATCTTGTTAGAAGTCCCTTAGATAAAAGGAAGTTGGACACTAGAGGCCACTTCAACAAACTCGTTTTTAGTCCTAGAAACTCTGCTAGCCTTTAAAAAGGATTTGACAAATTGATATCTTTTATAGCTATTTATTTAAAAAACATTAAGGAAATGAGCTTTCTCATTCACTAGATAGCTTTCATTAGAGTGACCAAGGTATTGAGAACACCTAGCTTTTGGGCTAGATAGTGATGGAAATTCACATGTAAGTATTGTTCAGTGTGAGTTTTCTTGGGTGAAGACGTCAAGTTGGGTTACACATTTTGCCCTTCTTTGAGAAAAGAATATCATTTTTAGAAGTTCTTCAACTTTCGATAAGCCAAAGAAATTTTTCTATTTAGAATTTCATTTTATAATAAAATTGAAACTTGTGAGAAATTTTATTAGCTTTCTATTACTTATTTCTTGGAATTTATTTATTCACATTTGATATGTCAACTTAGCAATTGTTTGACTGTGTGTTCTTTAAAAATCAAGGGATTCATAACACGTCATATGTTTTAGCACTAGCGTATTCTTTGTTAACTTGGCATTTTTGGAAAAAAATGTGTTGGAGTAATCTAGACAAACTCTACTCCGATATCATTATATTTACGAAACCAACTAATGCACATCATAATTACTAAATTTTTTTGAACTGAACAAATATGAAAAAGCTACAGATTTTGAAGATGTCTCGCCAAGCATCAAATTTCTCAACAAATTAGTTATAAACTAAAAATCTAAAAACTACCCATTACAGAAGATGGACCAATGTAATGAAACATAAATTTTTCATATTTTTTATACTGTAGTTTGGAAGGTACGAATTTTTATTTCAGTCAATCATAATGACCTTCAAATTTTTTTTGCAAATTTTTTTTTAGAAAATTAATTAAAATTAGCAAATTTCTATGAAATTCCATAAAATTTATATTTATAGAAAGAAGATTCAATTCTGCAAATTCTGGTTTTTGTTCCGACAATAAATTCACCAAATTTGATGGCGTTTAAGCATTCTGAAATTGGAAAAAGGTGACTAGAGATGAGTTGTTGCAGAGTTGTAGGTTAAAACAGTTCAGCTGAATTAAAATTACATTCGGTTGAACTTGTGTTTTTCGTCGATGCCCATTAAAATAAACAGAAAAATAATTCGGCTGAATTACGTTAAAATTTCGGTCGAATTAATTTTAAAAGTTCGTCAGAAAATGTGTTGATATTTTCCGTTAGCCACGAAAATGAAACGATGCAACCCTTCGAGAAAACATTTTGCCCGAGACGATATAATAAATGGAGCTGAAACTTCATTTTTGCACAATTTCCTCATTTGGAGTGAAGTAAATCTTCTAGGTTGAATTTGTTTTGAGTTGATTTTGAAAGTAAGTTTTTTGACCTGAACTTTTTGGAGGAAATGTTTTGGACTCAATTTTTAAATTAAGTTTTCGAGCTAAATTTTTTAAGTGAGACTTTTTAGCTTAATTTTTAAAGTAAGTCCTTTGGGTTGAATTTTTTAGCTTAATTTTTTAAGTAAGTCTTTTGGGTTGAATTTTTTAAGTGATAGTTTTTAGTTTAATTTTTAAAGTAAGTCTTTCGGGCTGAATTTTTAAATTAATATTTTTTAGCTGAATTTTTTAAAGTAAATCTTTTGGGCTTAATTTGTAAAGTAAGTCTTTTAGGCTAAATTTTTAAAGTGATTTTTTGCGTTGAATTTTTAAAGTGAGTCTTTTTGAAAGTAAACTTTTTTGGCTGAATTTTTAAAGTGAGTATTTTTAAAGTAACTCTTTTGTTTTTAAAATTAGTTTTTTGGTCTAGATTTTGAAAGTGAATTTTTTTTGCAAGATTTTTTGAAATTGACTTTTTTGGGTTAGATTTTAAAAATCTACATAGATTGAATTATCTTTGGAAATCAAAGAAATTCCAAGAGAAAATATGATCGAATAAGAGACATTGAGGCTCGTAGATATTACGAGAGAAACTGTTACAAAAGAAAGAAGAAAGAATACACAAATATTGAAAGAGAAAATCAATCTCAAGTAGAAGTTGAAGAAGGTATGTAAATGTAAATATTATAACTGATATTTAAAATTTAACTAGTGTATTGTGAAATTTAAATTTTATTTGATAAACTAATTTGAAAAATATTTTGCAATGTAGACAGAGAGAGATATTCCTCATAACATTGATGATGAGATTGAAAATGTTGAAAGACAAAGTGAAAAATATAATGAACCAATAATTGATGATGTTGTTGAAGATATTAAAAGAGATTCAAATGAACAAGTTGAATCAGAATCAAAAATATATGTGTGTGTGTGAAGTGTATGATTGAAATTATACATATTTATTGATTTCAATTTCATTCAAACTCTATTTTTTTATTTAATGAATATTTATACCCATTTACATTTAATTTTCATATGTACAGATGAAATCAATGTCGACAATGATATGTTAGAAAATGTTGGCATTGACATATATGGACATAAAAAAGCTGACCATATTGTACAATATTGTGTTAAGGTTATTATTGAGAAGTTCTTCAAAGATGAAAGTGTGACATTTCAATCTCAATTTTTGAGAGATCTCTTAATATCAAAGAAATTAAAAGATTCTACAACTCTATTGCGTATTCAAAAATCAATGAAAGATAAAAAGGTGAAGGAAAATTTGTTTCAAAGTATAAATAGTCCAATAATAATTAGAATTGTGATAAGGGAATTATTATACGTATTTTTTAAAAACCAATTATTTATGATTATTAATAACTATATAATAATAACAACCATATTCTTATATATTTATATATTTATGATTATTATATTAAATAATAATAATAATAATAATAAATAATAATAATATTATTATATTATTATAATAATATAATTTTTGTTTTTCACATACTGGTTCACGGATACCCGGGTCAGTGGGTAGCCGCTACGTCCCATGGTTGTTTTAACACTGAATGGATGCCACCCGAAGGGCATCAACACCCTCGGCCTATTTACTGACCTGGCCCCAAGAGCTTTCAGGATTCAACCCTGTGACCTCCCATTAGCGAGGCACTTGATTTGACCGATTGAGCTAACTCTTGGGGCTATTAATATAATTATTATTATATTAATAATATAATAATAATTATTATTATTATTATTATTACTATTATTTCTATTATTATTATAATAACAACAATCATATTGTATTATTAGTATACTAATAATATTATATTATTGTTATACATGAAAATTACACTAATGATCACTTTTCCGGAGGCGGGCAGCGATTGACGAAGAAAGACGCGTGATGCTAGGGTTTGCAGAGGAAAACCAGGGTTGGGTACCATGGAGGGGTGAGAGGGGGGGAGCTCCACTCCCTCCTACAAGTAGGCAGTATCCAATAGCTTTAATAAGCCATTGAAACCTGAAACCGGGTGTTCAGGAATAGGGAAATAGTAGAACAGAAATGTAGAGGGGCGGGAAGGTAAGCAGGAAGAAGTCAGAAAAGAGAAGTGAATAGAGGGAGACAGTTAGAAAGATGAGCACAGAAGTAGGACAGGACCATGTAAACTTAGGGCGACCATCACACCTTGAGTGGTGTTAAGTGATCCAACGCTACAGACACATAGAGAGCACATGGTGAATTATGCAGTGATATGTAAATTCATGGGGTTATGGCCAACGAAGAAAGATTTAAATGCATGGATAAAGAATCATTGGAAAACTAAGGGAGACATAGTTCTTCACCTTGGATCCAAGGGTTTTTTCACAGTCATTTTTACAAACATAGAGGATAAAGACAGGGTGTTTGAAGGAGGACAGTACTTCTATGCTGCTGCAAGCCTTTATATGAGGCCATTGATGATGAATTTTGTCGTAGAACAAGAGACATTTACTTCGGTTCCAGTTGGGGTAAGAATCTATTCCCTACCTTTGGATTATTGGCAGCCAAAATCATTAAAATCCATAGGAAATAAACTAGGATTTTTTTTGAAAATATCAGAGGCCACACTGCGAGGAAAATACACCTCCTTTGCATGTATATGTGTACAAATGGATCTTTTAGGAGCTCTATTGGATGAGATAATTCTAGAAGTATACGATGAAGAATGGATGCAGGCAGTAGACTACGAGCATGTCCCTTTCCGATGCCGCAAATGACATGAACACAAGAATCTCTTCAGAGACTGCCCTTTAAACAAAATCAAGAGTAGTATTAAAGCCACCTTAGGGAAAGAAACGAAAAGTTTCACCAAAATGTGAGGTAAAGGTAGAGGAGGGAGAAAGAACCAGAGAAAATATAATGAGGAAAAGCAGCTTAATCAGAATAGGTTCAAGATTTTAGAAGAGCAAGAGGGGCACGATAAAGAGAACCAGGAACTGGAGGATAACCATGTAGAAAAGGAAAAGGAGGATAGCATGGAGGATAGACCTGAAAAAAGCCAACACAAGGAGGATCTGCCAAGCATTATGGAACTTGACAGGGACTAAGAGATGACCCCAAGCGAAGTGGGAATAGAGGATCATGAAGTACAAGATATTCTTGAAAGGGAAAATCTCGATCTGGAAAAGTTCCTGGAGCAAGGAAAAACTAAAGGAGTGGAGTCATTACCTCAAGAGGAATTTAACAGAGTGCAACAACTATTCCTCTAGATAACTTAGGCAAAAGGTGCGGGGGTCAAAAGAAATTATGATAGTCAGGACGACAGAGGGGTTAAAATGATGGAGGCAACAATGGGACAAACTCCCAAGAACCCAGGTAGGAAAAGAGGAAGAAAAAGACAGAATGAGCTGTTGGTAGAGTGTGGGAAACTCATGATCAACTCAGGTAAGATGAAATACCAACTATTTATTCATTTACAAATATTTCTTAATGAAGCTTACAACATGGAATATTAGGGGTCTACGAAGCAAAAGGAAACAAAGAAATCTTCGCAATAGAATGAAAGAGGAAAAACGAGATATGATATTTATCCAAGAATGAAAATGTTCAATTGACAAAATAAGAAAAATACACAGCAAATGGTTGATTAACTATGAATATCTAGAAGTTAAAGCAGATAAAACCGCAGGAGTAATTCTCACACTTTAGAACCCTCAGAGAATAGGTATCCTAGATGCTGAAGCATCCAAGAATTATCTATCAGTGGTTATCCAACCTTTGGGGGACAAGGAAGTTTATTTAATCACGAATGTTTATGGTCCACAAAAGCCTGAAGATAAACTCAGGCTTCTTACCTCACTGGAGGAATTAAGAGGAATACATTCGGGTATCCCTTGGATTCTACGAGGGGACTTTAACATGATCAGATCCCTATCAAAAAAAAAGGTGGAACCAGATCACTTGGCAGAGATTCCATAGCTTTTCATAATTTCATAAACAACATGAGGCTAGTAGATATAGAGACTAGTAATGGCATCTTCACCTGGAATAATAAAAGGGGAGGAGAGGGTCAAGTGGCCTCAAAACTAGACAGATTTATTATCTTGGAGGAACTCATCCTTACAGGCCTTGAATTTTCAGCTATGATACTCCCTTATGGTGGCTCAGATTACTGGCCTATTCAATTTGAAGTGTCCTTTATAGTAACTCCAATAAATAGACCATTCAGGTTTAAAAACATTTGGCTTACACACCCTGAATTCATTAGCAATATTGAAAAATGGTGGAAAGATGATATACAAGTTCAGGGCACTAAAATCTTCCTTCTGCAACAGAGATTGAAACACATCAAACTCAGGCTTAAATATTTGAATAAGAATGAATTTGGAAACATCTTTGAAGCCAAAAAAGTAGTTGAGCGGAAGCTACAGGAAATTAATCGGAACCTCATCACAAAGGGCTTCAACGAGGAGATAAAGGAACAAGCTGACTATCATCAACATGAATGGAAAGGATTATGTAAGCAAGAGGAGATATTATGGAAATAGAAATCGAGGGTAAAATGGTTAAGTGAAGGAGAAAGGAACACAAGGTTCTTTCATAAATCTACCATGGATCACAGGTCCCATAACAGAATCTCAAAAATCAAAGATTCTCAAGGAAATCAACTCAATACCTACAAAGAATAGAAGCTGATCTGGTTCAACATTTCCAAGGAATAGAAGAGGAACCTCTCATAGACAGATCACAATTCATCAATGACTTTACAAGGCATATTCCTAAGCTAGTGACAAGAGAAGACAATTATAATCTAAACAAGCCTGTGAATGAAGAGGAAGTTAACGAAGTAATCAAAGAGATGCAAAATGGGAAAGCGCCAAGTCCAGATGGTTTCAATGTTTACTTCTTCAAAGCATGTTGGGACATTGTCAAGAATGACATCTGCGATGTGGTGGAGGACCCAGGAAAAAAAAAACAGTTTTGAAGGCGCTCAACACCTCTTTCATATCCTTGATTCCAAAGCAGGATAATGCCATAACACTAGAGAAATTTAGACCAATATTGTTATGCAATGTGGTGTACGAAATCATCTCCAAAATAATTGCAAACAGGCCTAAGCCCCTTCTTCCAACTCTCATGTCTGAGGAACAAACTGGATATGTGGAGGGCAGGCAAATTCTCAACAACATCATTCAAGCTCACGAGGTGGTTCACTCACTCAATAGCAATAGGCAGAAAGGAATGATTATTCAACTTCATCTAGAGAAGGCTTATGATAAACTAAGATGGGCATACATCAGGGAAGTTCTAATAGAATATGGCTTTGATCATAATTGGGTAAGATGGGTAATGGCCCTGGTAACCATATCTAGTTTTTCAATCTCGTTGAATGGTTCACTGTCCAAAACCTTTAAACCTTCAAGAGGACTTATGTAAGGAGACCCACTCTCACCCTTCCTCTTTATTCTCATGATGTAAGGGTTGGGAAAAACTATCAAATTTGCCAAAGTAGAAGGCAACATCCAGGGTCTCAAAATTACCCTAAATGGAGATGCTTTGACCCATCAACAATTTGTGGAAGATACCATGCTGCAAGGTATACCCACGGTCAAGGAAGCTCTAGCCTACAAGAAAATCCTTATTGACTTTGCAAAGGCTGTGGGTACAGAGGTAAGCCTAACCAAATCAAAGATTTTCTTTTTTAATACTGACATTGCTATTCAAAGAAATATATCTAGAATTCTAGGCTTTCAAAGAGATATGCTACCCTCCAAATATTTGGGCGTACCACTAATAGACAAACTCTGAGCAAAGAAATTTGGGAGCATGTTATTAATAAACTCCAAGATAAAATCCGGAACTGGACAAACAGGTCTTTGAATCTAGCAGGAAGACTACTGCTCACAAAGGCTATCCTCCAAACGGTCCCCATCTTTACGTTTTCAGCCCTTCCAACTCCTAAAGGAGTTATGAAATAATTCAGAAATATCCAAAGAGATTTTATTTGGGGAAAAGGGTAAGAGAAGAGAAAATTGGCTTTAGTGGCCTCAGAAAATATCTGTAAACCTAAGACACATGGAGGTTTGGGGCTTGATGACCCTAAATCACTAGACAAAGTCTTGGGGGCAAAACTATGGTAGAGATGGCTAAAAGAATCTACTTCTCCTTAGGCCAAAATTTAGAAACAGAAATATGCAAACAATTGGCAAGATAGGGATCATATTAGAATGTCTGGGCTCATCAAAGGCTCCCACATTTGGAGTAAAGCCTAGGAGAACAGAGAAATTGTGCAGAAACATAGTTTCTAGGAAATAAGAGATGGAAACCTTGCTTGGTTTTGGGAAGATAATTGGCAATAGGAACCTAAATTATTTAAGGAAGAATTTGTCAATCTTAAGAATGATACTGACAACAAATGGTTACTCAAGGTAAATGACTTTTGGGATCAGGATAAAATAGGGGGAAAATGGAGAATATGGAAGAACTTGGTGTACAGTGATGGCTCCTTGTTGAAGGCACAGGAAGAAGCTTTAACAACCATCTTAGACCAGAGAAAGATTTTGATATCAGCATCTTCAGACCAACTGAGATGGCGCAAAAACAATGAAGGCAACTTTAACCTTAAAGAAGCCAAACAAATGTCCCTTGGGTTGGACTTTCCAAACCCTGATAAAGTATCGAAGGACCTATGGTAGAACCAAAGCTAGATGAAAATAAAACTCTTTACATGGTTAGTGCAACATAAAAAAAAAATATGACTTGGGAAAACCTGAGGAAAATAGGAGTATCCGGTCCATCTAGATGCTAGCTATGTGAACTACAAGAAGAAACTATGGATCACCTACTCAACCTCTGCTCTTTCACATCCACCTTGTGGAATTGGATAGCTTCAATATTGAGACAAACATATAGGGATATGGGTAGCATTACCAGCACTCTAGTTATCAACACAGCTTGGGCTTTAGTTCCAGGCTTTCTAATCTGGGATGTCTGGAAAGAACACAACAATAGAATATTCACAACCAGGAAAGGTTCTATCTAGTCAATTTAACCTTTTTTCTTACTTCGTTGTTTTATAGTTTTTATCTTGTTTTGGGATTTTGTTCTTGTTGCTCTCCTAAAGTGTCTAATGCAAATGGAAATCCTATTCTAAGGCTTTAAGAATACTTTTAAAGGTCAAGTATGGATAGATATTTCAAGACAAGGTTTATGTCCCTTATGGTAACTTCCAAAACTTAACACTTCAAAAGATCTCAAAACATGTTATTGATCATATCACTACCTGAACAAAATTGTAAATATGCAGCTACTTAAATCAAACAAAAGATCAAATACTGATCATGAAATCACTATCTCTGTTGCCCATATAATTACAGAAATAAAATCTAAACTATTGCACTCAAACAAACCAAAAATTGCAGACTAATGAAAGCAAGATCAATTTACTTCACTTATAATCCGATAGCTCGCCAAGTAGCTTTTCAGGGTTAAGCCATGCCTTTGGAGATAACGTCAAATAACATGAAGAATTGATATCTAAATTCCTACTTGCAGATTAATGAAAGCAAAATCAAATCACTTCACTTATAGTCCGATAGCTCGCCAAGTAGCTTTTAAGGGTTAAGCCATGGCTCTGGCGATAATGCCAATAACATGAAGAACCTGATATCTAATTGAAAAAATGAAAATAAAATCAAATTACTTCACTTATAATCCAATAGCTTGCCAAGTAGCTTTTCGGAGTTAAGCCATGGCTCTGGAGATAACGTCAAATAACATGAATAATTGATATCTAAATTACCTACTTGTAGATTGATTAAAGCAAAATCAAATCACATCACTTATAATCCAAGAGTTCGCCAAGTAGCTTTTCCGAGTTAAGCCATGGCTTTTGAGATAACGTCAATAACATGAAGAATTTGATATATAAACTAGCTAACAACAACAAATAAATAAGACTGAAATCAAAAAATAATTGAAATTGAAAATCTTAAGAAAAAGTTCAGCAAAGAGGCAAATCTGATGTCACTATTTGATGCAAAAAAACATGTAAAGAAAAGCTAATCTACAATCAACCGGTTGAACACACTTACATGAATTAAAATTGCATGGATGAAAAATCTAATCTATCAAATGACATAAAGAAATCAAAGAAAAATTACAAAATAAAATCTACTCTACCTTACATTCTAATATGCTCCA
>APFE030417686.1:0-19685 GCA_000404065.3 Pinus taeda
GGTAGCCAAGGAAAGGCCGCGAATAGAACTGCCCGAAGATAAGATCGACAGCAGGATCGAGTTTATAAAGGACCATGCAATCATTGGAAAATTCATAGGGTTTTGGCCAACTGAACGGGCCTTAAATGGTTGGATTGCAGCAAAGTGGAAGCCTAAGGGAGATGTCACTCTCTAGCTGGGGCCGAAGGGCTTCTTCACTGCCATCTTCTTCTGTCTGGAAGACAAATACAGGATCCTGGGAGGAGGTCCGTATTTCTTCAACTCGGCAGGTCTCTACATCAGGGACTGGATGCCCAGGTTTAACCCTGACAAGGAAGATCTCACTTGGGCACCCGTCTGGATCAGATTATACTCACTCCCCGATGAATACTGGGAAGAAGACTGTCTAATGGGCATAGGAAATGGGGTGGGACAATACATCAGGGCAGCAGAAGAAACAAAAACCCATAAGTATATTTCCTATGTAAGAATATGTGTATTTATTCGACTGAATGAAGCTCTTCCTGAGTCAGTAACCCTTGCCCATCGTGATGAGGAGTGGGTCCATTCTCTCGATTATGAGCATGTTCCTTTCAGGTGCAGGAGATGCCATGCACTAGGGCATCTGTTTTGGGATTTCCCTCTCAATGTCAAAGCCAACTCTCCTGAATCTTCTGAATCCCCATCTCAGGATGGCTTTACCAAAGTCTCAAACAGAAAGCGCTCGCATAAAAAGCCTCAGAATGGGTCCAAACCCCAAAATCCTACTTCCAAGAACAACTTTGAGTCCCTAGGTGATTTCTCAGATGATCAGCCCCTTGATATTGACAGTATCCCTGCACGCCCTTCCTCTTCCACACACCCCCCTCCATCCAGCCCCCCACCCAAGTCTAAATCTCCCATTATCATCCCAACCATCCTAAGCAGGCATCAGGAAAACACAGCGGAGATCCTTAAGGAAATGGAGGTGGATGGGAAGTTGATCCCCCCTCAGGATTCAGATACCCATCAAGAGGAAACCAGTCAAGTGCAAAATATGGAGGAAGAACCAGAAAGCATAGATCTACACGGCCTGGATATTATTGAACTGGAGCTATGTTGCAAAAAAAGGCATATGAAAAAATCTCTGAGTCGGATATAGATAAGTTGGAAGTGGTCATCTCCAGAGCGTTCCACCAACACCAACTGGGCATAGAACCTGGCAGCACTTGGGATGGCAGCCCGCGTCCAAAGGACACCAAAAAAAGGGGGAGAAAGACAGATCTCCAGAGAACAATAGAGATCGGAAAACTCCTAGTATATTCCGGTAGATATGCGAAGCTGATGAAGTACTACAGCCCTGCCCAAACTAGTTAAACCATGAAGCTCGTATCATGGAATTTAAGAGGGCTTAATAGCCCAGGAAAATGTAGGATGTTAAAAAACATGATCAAGATGGAAAATCCACAGATGTGTTTCCTCCAAGAAACCAAATGCAATAGTACCACGCTGGGTCGCATACTCTCAAAGGCCTAGCCAGGATGCCGATCTATGGTTGTGGACGCCACGGGTGCCTCTGGTGGGCTTGCTATAACGTGGAACACCCAGGATGTAATGCTCACTGACTTCCACGCCTCCCATCACCTCATTCAAGCCACCTTTCACATTCTAGGCACCAACATACATGGGAACTTATCCAATGTCTATTTTCCGCAGGACTCTGGGAGTAAAAGAGCGCTCCTCGACACCATTGAAGCGCTAAGCATAAATAGGCAGCATCCATTTTGGATCGTTGCAGGGGACTTCAACATGATAACAAAAGTAGAGGATAAGATAGGAGGCAAATCCAGATTGGAACCTGAAGTAGATCGCTTCAAGGACTTCATCCAAAACGCCTCTCTCATAGACATTCCATTCTGCAATGGCACCTTTACCTGGAGCAATCGCAGAGGTGGCAAGCATCAGATTGCTTCTAAACTAGATCGCTTCCTGATCTCGGATAACGCAGTGCATCTCGGAGGTGATCTCACCGCTGCAATCTTGGCCCACTCCGGGTCGGATCACTGGCCAATAGCTTTGCAATGGCAGCGACCAAGGGATAGAACCAAAAGACCTTTCCGGTTTGAGGGATTTTGGCTAACGCATCCAACATTCAAGGACTTCGTCAGAACCATATGGGCCTCCTTCATCCCACCAGAAGGCTCAAAAATGTTCTAGCTACAGCAAAAACTGCGATTTCTAAAAAGTCACCTAAAACGCTGGAATCAGGAGACCTTCGGGAATATTTTTGAGGCGCAACAGGAGCTCAATAAGGAGTTGAAGGATATCCATCAGAAAGTAATAAATGTAGGGCACACAGAGGCAACCTTGGACAAAGAACGGCACATACACAACCAGCTTGAAGAAAGAAGGAAGCAGGAAGAAATTTACTGGAGGAAAAAATCAAGGGTCAGGTGGCTAAAAGAAGGGGAGCGCAACACCAAGTTCTTCCATAGAACTACAGTGCAGAGAAGGATGCACAATAAGATTCCTTTCATCCAAAACGAAGAGGGGGTAAAAGTTGAGGAGCATGAGAAAATAGAAGAAATCCTCCTCAATCACTTTCAGCAGGTACACCAAGAGCAGGCGGTGGATCGGCAGAGGGCGATTGGAAAAATAACCAGCAACATCCCCAAGCTGGTTACAGAGGAACACAACGAGTTACTCATGCGCCCAATTCAAACCCAGGAGGTTGATGAGGCAATGGCGCAGCTCAAAGAAGGTAAGGCCCCTGGACCAGATGGTTTCACTACCACGTTTTTTCATGTTTTCTGGGATTTGATTAAGGTGGAGGTTTGTCAAGTAGTTGAGGAATCCAGAGCTCTACGCTGGCTTCTCCCCTCCCTTAACTCCACTTTCATCACTCTCATCCCTAAAGAGGAGAACTCCATAACTCCTGATAAATTCAGACCCATTGCTCTCTGTAACGTCCTTTATAAAGTCATTTCCAAAGTCATTGCTAACAGATTAAAACCTCTTCTACCCATGCTCATCTCTCCAGAGCAATCGGGTTATGCCGAAGGCAGACAGATAATGGATGGCATTATCCTCACACACGAAATCATCCATTCGCTCAAACAATCCAAGCAAGCTGGTATGTTACTCAAACTCGATCTCTCCAAAGCTTTCGACAAGCTTAGCTGGTCTTACATTCATCATATGTTGAAAGCTTTTGGCTTTTGTTCCACCTGGGTTCGTTGGATCATGAGCCTTATCACCTCCTCCCATTTCTCCCTCCTTGTCAATGGTTTTCCCTCCCGCCCTTTCAAACCCTCCAGAGGCATAAGACAAGGGGACCCCCTCTCCCCCTTCCTATTTGTGATAATGGCTGAGGGTCTTGGCAGACACATCAAGCAGGCCCTCCAGTCTAATCAGCTCAGAGGAATCTCTATCCACAATTCCCCGGCCTCCTCTCATCAGCAATTTGTTGATGACACCATGCTCTATGGTTACCCCTCGGCTCAGGAAGCCTCTTGCTTGAAATCCCTGCTCAACGACTTCTCTGAAGCCTCTGGCACTCAGGTCAATAACTCCAAATCACAAATATTCTTCTTCCACACCCCTCCGTCAGTTAAATCCGCCGTCTCCCGTATCCTTGGCTTCCAAACCGCCTCTCTCCCATCCACTTACCTTGGAGCTCCCCTCACTGCCTCGGCCATAAAGCAGCCTGCCTGGCGAACTCTCCTTGAGAAGCTCGATTCAAAACTCAATCTATGGACTCACCGCTCCCTCAATCTAGCTAGTCGGGTTGTGCTTATTAAGTCCATCCTCCAAGCCATGCCTCTCTATCTTTTTTCTATCCTTGCGGCACCAAAATGGGTATTAAAAAGATTGAGAAACCTGTAGCGTGACTTTTTGTGGGGAAGCTCTGCGACTAATCGTAAATGGGCACTAGTGAAATTTGACACGGTATGCAGGCCCAAAATCAAAGGCGGCATTGGACTTAGAGATCCAGAGTACAGCAACACCATCATGAATGCCAAAATATGGTGGCAATGGATAACTAATCCAGACAAGTTATGGGCCAAAATATGGACCGCCAAATACACCAACAACATGCCCCAAGCAGAGCTCATAATATTCAAGCCCACAATCAGTGGGTCACTTATTTGGAATGCCACCAAACAGCATCATCAACTCATCCAGAAACACAGCTTTTGGGAAACACGGAATGGTCACAGTGCTAGATTTTGGAATGACGCTTGGAACCAACTGCCCAAACTCTCAAGTGTTCTTCCTTCAATGATCATTCCGAACAGACAGGAGCAACAACATGCAACTGTCCATCAATTCTGGGAACAGGAAGCGGTAAATGGATTCAGGAAGTGGCGACCGAGCAATTAGATAACCAGTATCACAAGCATTCAGGAAGTAGCAGCACTTGAAGACGAGTTAAAGAAGAGAAGCATTTGGTATGAGAACAACGAGGATATCCTCAGATAGGGCTACCTCCCCAAAGGATCATATTCCACTTCCGAGATAGATAAAATTTGCAGTTTTCGTACAATTATATAAAGGTACTTTTCTGGCTATAACAAAGAAAATGATGATGAAAAATATTTAAAATTGAAGGGCTGAGAATTAAAACTATTCACTGAAATTTTCAAGCTTGCTGAGTTACCTATACGACAAGTTAAATATTTTAAACTTCTAAAGATATCAAACAAGATGATGGAAAAATAGGTGTGCACCAAGAAAATAATGTTATAAACATGAAAGACTATGATCATTTTCTAATTCCTAGAGAAATTAAGAGAGGTAGTATAAATAAAATAGGAGGATACCTAGTAGAAATAAAGTAAATAAAAATTTAGATATGAACTCTAGAAGACTCATGAAATCACTGAAATATAAGTGCAAATTTAGCTCCAGAAGGAAAGAAAGACAACTTTCTTCTTTAGTTTCCTGAGGCATAACATTATTTTTGGATTTGATGTTGTCACAAATAATGATTTAGTTTATCTATTTAGTTTTATTTATATCGATTAAAAACAAGTGGGGGAAATCACATCAAAACATATAGGAATGAGATATTGATTGGATGGGTCATGGACTTTGATGAGAAAGGTCAAGAACATTGAAAATTCTACTGGAACTAAAACTGAAAAATAAATCATCAATATGAATAGGAATATGAATATGAATATAAAATAAGTACAAGAGACAAACCTCTCATGGCTGTAAAAAATATCACTGTTACAGCTCTCTGGTTCCTCCTCTCAATTATAAATACCTCCATTGACGACATTGAACATGTCAACGAAAGACAGATTTTAAAACATCCCTTCTCATTGATTAGATTAAAAGAATAAAAACACGCGAAGGAGAGAGTCACAGTCGCATAAACATCGACAACAATGGGAAGCACTTCCACTGCAAATACAATGAAATTCGCTACAAAAGATGAAGCAGTCTTACTGCAACTCCTTAGAATTGCAAATGATAAAACAACTCGGCTCTTCTAGATAATTACAATTTCAAATGATAAAACAACTCCGCTCTTCTTGATCCATATCGAAGAAATCAAATTCAAATTTGAGTAATATAGACACACAAAATAGAGACAATATAGAAAGAAACAGAGGAACCCAACATAGAATAACTGCTACACAAACATTGACATACAGAAGATAAAGCACTTCTAATGCAACTACAACAGAATTCGCTACAGGAACAAGTGATGATGAAGATCGCTTTGAGGCACCCATATATATACACTGCAGCACAACCTCATCTATTTCCTAAAAAAACATAAAGATTCCCTCCCTCAGTATCTCAGAAAAAGATTGATTGACCTTTAGAGGAGCATATCACAGTTAACCACAACATCTATGACAAAAAGAAAGATTGAGATGCCTTTCATGAAATTCTTTCACATCAGTGCAAAGCAGTTGGTTTTCTTAATGAAAAATCTTGAGATGCTTTTCAAGGAATTCTCTCCACATCCACGTCATCTATCCATGTCGGTCCAAAGCAGTTGGGTTTTCTTAAATTTGGAATGTTTTGCGTTGAATTTAAGGTGGAACCTTTGATATTCAGAAATAAGTACTTAATGTGATATTGGCACAGACCCTTTGTGGTCATCTTCTTTTTATTGTTCCATTAATAATTGAAATTGCACTAAATGTTGCAAAGGAAATGGCGTAACGGCATAGCATATAACATTAATTTATGCTTCTTTGACAAATGTTGAAAGAGAGAGAAATATGATGAAAGAGACAATACACAACGCCAAAGAGATCACAACTTCAAAGCATGAAGAATAGGAAACTTCAAAACTTGGTCATTATGAAAAGGATAAAAATGAAGTATGAATTTTCTAACGCAATGTGTGAAGAGAAGAGATATCTTAAAATATTTATTACTTTACTATTGACCAAATGTATGCTTAAGGAGATATTAAATAGAACACATGACACCAAAAAAAATGAGTGAATTGAATGAAAATAAAATTCATACATAAAACAATTATCTTAGACAACTATTGACAACTGAATCACTTGGTAAACGAGGATTTAGAAGAACTACAATAATGTTATCGTCATGAAACGATGCTACGTAGAATTAGTAGAAATGTACGGATTTAGAAGAACTATAACAATGTTATCGTCACGAAATGATGCTATATAGAATTAATAGAAATGTGCTTCTAAGTATAGAACTGTGTGTGAAATAACTGGTCGATGAAAACTGTGTCAAATAAGAATTTATATTTTCAATTAGGTTTCCTTCTACCAAGCTGAAACTAATTTTTTAGATTAGTCCTTTACATTTCATGTGGATTAATACTCATTCGATTTGATGTTGCATAAAGTTTATTTTTGAGTTGTTATGCTTAGATTAGTCAATGAATACATGATCAATTCAGTTTGTTGAGATATGGCTTAATGGTTGCATTAAGTTAATTGCATAGTTAACCTTTGAATTTTCCCTACAAAAAAAAATATTAATAAAATTTTATTTATACTCTTAAATGTTATTAATTTGTTATAAATATAAATATAAATATAATATTTTTAACCAAATTTAAAATTAAAAAATAGACATTTGATGCTTTTGAGCAAGTTTAATATAAACCATTTATCATTTATACCGAAACAAAAGCTCCTATACATCCCATTCCCAAACAAATATTTATTCTAAAGCTCACCGTGTTAGGACAGACATTAATGAGAAAGTCTATTAATTATTCAAAGTTTTTCTATTGAATACTGACATTTATAACACGTCTTAAAGATTTTCCATTTAACAAAACAGTCAAAATACTTTTTGCCTTTCAAATTTTGTATTAGAAAATGAATGGTTTATAGATTTTTTCCATCAAGTATTCTCTTTATGAGAGTAGTCAAAGCATTTTCTGGGAACTTTTAGTTTACTATCTCAAATCAATAGCACTAGAAAAGGATAGATTTATAGTGCAACTACATCATGTAAGCAAAATTCCACAAAAGTAGAAGCCATTTTCTCCACAACCTATGACCAATTAGACGAACAAACAAATGTACGAGTCTCCCATTCATATTTCTGGTGAACTCACCACAAAAATCTTAACACCATGATTTGTAATAAATATTTTTGCTATTCTTAAACATCCACATTATCTCAATTATTCATACATTCGAAAGATGCACACAAAATTTATTTATACATACACTAATGTTAGCTTATTATATGAAATCAAACGAGGGACACTATAGTATCAATAAAAACTAATGCTTCATAAAACTAATGGAACAAAGTAATCCACTGTTGTAAGCCCTGGGCTAATGACAGTTGTGAAAATGTGTAAGAAACACACCATTTATGACTCCACAAGAGGGGTAAATCCAAATCAGATGATGTGAACTTTGAGGACGAGAATGCCCCGAGCTTCTATTGCAAAATCACACAAAGACACCAAGACTCCACAAAGAATACCCACAATAACTACTCTGTCAAAATGAAATGCCACTGCAGAGAATCCAACCTAGGCACTTCCAGAAGGATAAGTATAATCTGACATAGACACTATTATAGAAATGAGAGAATGAGATAAAAGTGCAAGAACAAGAACAATGAATCAAAGCATGGCATTACCCATATTTGTCTCCAGCTGCATTCTTTTGTGAATTAGGGACATGGTTTTATAAGTGAAATGGATTTGGTTCATGTGATAGAATGATGTCTAGACAAATTTCATCAAAACCATCTCCTAATTAATAAATCAATCAATAACAGAAAAAATATTCCAGCCATTGATGGATTCAACATGGGAATCACATCATTGATATTGGCGGTGGAAATCATAACAAGAACAACTAATTATAATTACCTCCATTGCAACCTGAGGGATTTGTTTGTTATTGCTATAGGCCATCACAAAAATACTAATCAATACATGGATGAGTCAATATTAATGTACACCTATACTAATTTCTGATGGTTTATATAATCTAAAAGGTTTAGCGTAAAATAATTTACAGTTGTTGTTTTCTAATTTCATCGATACTTCCTAAACAATCTTAGATTCATCTTAACCTAATCACCAAAGTATTAACGAATACCTGGATGAGTGAATCTTAATGTACACCTATACTGGCTTCTAATGGATTATATAATCTAAAAGTGTTAGTGTAAAATAATTTACAATTGTTCTTTTCCAAATTCACTGATACTTCCTAAACAAGCTTACATTCATGTTTACCTCAGATCTATAAAGCGTTAAGAGGGATCTAATCTCTCAAGGTGAAAACCTATTTTCTGCGTGCATAAAACTGAGAGGGATCTAATCTCTCGAGGTGCAAACCTATTTTTTGAGTGCAAAATTTTAAGAAAGGATTTCACCTCGAGTATTTGATCCCTATGAATGCTTGATAGATCCAGGGTTAAGATGGATCTAGACTCATTATATAATACTATATAATATCTATATTTGTATCTATGTGTCTCTTTTGTATTCCCTCTTTCTATCTCACCCCCCAAACATACACATTCTCTCACTATATCTATCTATCTCCCCCTTTCTCTCTCTTGCCATTTTCTCTCTCTCTCTTCCCTCCTGCTCTCCTCTCTCATTCTTTCTCTATTGCTCCCTTATCACTCTCTCTCTCCTTCCACCTTTCTCCCTCTACATATTTCTTCTTCCCTCCCTCTCTCTCCCCCTCTAACTCCAACATTCTCTGCTTCTCTCTCTTGAGTCCTCTCTCGCTTCCTTCCTCTCTTTCCCTTTCTCTCCCACCTCCTTCTTTCTTTCCCACATATCTCTCTCTCTCTTCCCTTCCACTTTATCATTATCTCCTTCCCTCTCTCCCCTCCATCTCTCTCTCTCTCTCTCTCTTGCCTCCAACTTTGTCACTATTTCCCTCCCTCTATCCATCTCTCTTTGTCCTCCATCTTTGTGCCTCCCTCTCTCTCTTCCTGTTATCTCCCTATCTCTCTCTTTTCATCCTCTTTGTCTTCCCCCCTCTCCTCTCCCTCACTCTCTCTCCATATCTCCCTTGTCACTCACACTCTCTCTCACCACCTCTCCATTGTCATTCTCTCTCTCTCTCTCTCTCCCTCTCTCTCTCTCTCTCTCTCTATGTATTTGTTATTTTCTCCCTCTCTATGGTATTATAACAAAGCCCATTCACAAGTATCAATGACAAAATATGTGGTCAATATCTATGATTAAGAATCTTTTCATATTGCTATAAAAAATTTTGATTGTGAAATAAGTTATGATTTTTGGGCATGTGGTATTGGTAAGCCATGGTATTGTAACAAAGCCTATTAACAAGTTAATAATATCCATGGTAAAGTGCGTATGAATATCCATGGTTAAGAATATTTTCATATTGTTATTAAATATTTTGATTTTCAAATAAGGTATGTTTTTTGGGCATGCAGTATTGATAAGCCATGATATTGTAACGGAGCATCTTTGCAAGCTAATAATATCCATGGTAAAATGGATGTGAATATCTATGATTAAAAATATTTTCATACTAATATAAAATATTTTTACTGTGAAATAATTTATGTGTTTTGGGCATGTTGTATTGATAAGCCATGGTATTGGCCCATGGTATTGTAACAAATCCTATTTTTTATAAGTTAATAATATCCTAGGAAAAGTGTGGATGAATATTCATAGTTAAGAATCTTCTATTGTAATAAAGTATTTTGGTTGTGAAATAGGATATGGTCTTTCGGAATGTGGTATTAATAATCCATGGTATTGACCCATGGTATTGTAACAAAGCCTATTCAAATGTTAATAACAAAATCAAAATATAACAGATTGAATTTTATTATTTTTATTACTTTAACATTTTATTATTAATCAAACAAACATTTAAATGTTCACACTCATCCTCCATACTAGGTTAATATTATTTTTAATTTTTAATTTATTAATTTTAACCGTCCCTAAATCATCAATGGAGAAAGAACCTAGGAGTTTTGAAAATGTGGTAAGAAAGAAAAAATCTAGTAAAAAACCCTCCTTGGATGTTGATTTCATTGGAAAATATCATGTAATTGAAATGAAATGTTATCCAAGAACATGGTGGAAACATTAAACAAGGTTACCAATAATCCTAAGGAGTAATCCCACCAGTTATAAGAAAAAAGGGAAAGAATGATATAATGAATGAAGTGAAGAAACAATAATAGTGGAGACAACAAAGACACATAAATGGATTAAGACGTTAGAGACCTAAAAAACTTAGAGGAATGTGAAGATATGGAGCTTAGCAAGCTTGAATTGCAATATTTAGTATTAGAATGGGATGGAAAATACACTAACTCAATATTGAATCAATAAATTCAAATTTTGACAAAAGGCTTGATAAAAAAAGGATAATGTTGGGATAAAAAATACAATATAAGCATCACTAGTCTATCTCTTTAGCAGTTGAAACTAAAACACTAAAATAATGATAAAAATAGGAAAATAGAATAAAAGGGTGTATAAAGAAGAACTAAGAAACTTCTACAAGAGTTGAGAGAAATGCCAGTGAACTTAAGAATAATGGCATTGATGATGAACATGTTCCACACCACCCGCTCAAATGCCCAAAGAATATACTACCATAAATTATCAGATGAATGAATGAAAAAACAAATATTTATTAAAAATAAAATTTTGAAAGAAAATCCTACTATGGCTATTCTATAGGAAACAAAGTGATCATTTGATATGTTATCTAAAATTGATACTACTTGTTCAATAAACTATAGCTCAATGAAATTAGATGTACATGAGGCATCAAGGGGAATTACTTTATTATACATCCACCATGAGATTATGCTTTCAAACACCTTTCCCACTCAAATAATTGTCATAGTAAAGTATCAACTAATATGTTTGACATAAATGGGCTTTATTTCCATTGTTTATGGACCTAATCTAACTAGGAGTATATGTTTTACTTTTTTCACAATATTCAACCCATCCCTTATATTATAAGACATGGTTACCCATTTGTGGAATAATATTTATGGTTGAATCCTTGGATGAAAATAGGGGAGGTTGGTACAGATCTCGACGTCTAAGATTTAGAAACCATAAATGCTTACAGAGAGTAGGAGAGAGAGAATACAAATATGCTCTGAAACAATTCTTATAAAAACTTTAAATAGAAAATACACACAGTGAATACATAACAATATATGAAAATAGAATTATTCTTTATTAAATGGAGAAATCATTTATCCTACATTTTGAAGGACACATTTGTCCTTTTACAAGGTGACACCCATTATTTATGGTATTCTAGGTGCCTTCTTGAGTTACAATACCTTGTGTGGATACTACTTTCCATTAGGATCAATATTTTTCCCTTAGCAAGAAATGGTTCCCATTGTGTCAAGTTCCCTTGTGAGAATCTTTCGTTTAATATGAGCCAATGAATAGAAGGGTTTTGTGTGTTGACCCATAATCATGGTGAGAAAAGGTCAAAGGATATAGTATCCTATAATGCTTATGGGCCAACTTTGATATTGATAGTGTTTGGAATAGAAAATGAACATCAATGGCAAGCGTGTTTTGTATTTGATCCATAAACATGGGTTTGTAGGTGACCCACAATTGTGATAAATGAAGGTCCAGAGATATTGATACCCCATGATAGTTGTGGGCCAACTCTGATACAAATAGTGTATGGACAAGACTTAGATGGGAAAATATCCATTGACATGGATCTATGATGGAAGTTTCCCCTAGAAAGTTATAGTGTCAAATGTCTTCAGCTTGTTGTATATGACGTCAAAACGTTTCACCCAACTAGTGCCAGTGACAAAATTCTTTTTTTGGAGGGGATCTAGAATGATAATATTCCATGGGAATGGGCTATGAAGAAATATCTTCCATTGAGAAGGGCTAATAATATCATAAGTATTCCATTGGAAAAGGATTTGGCAATGGAAAGCCTATGAAATATTACATAGGTGAGGGATTTGGAAACATCCAAAACATTCCAATCGAAATCTTAGTGTTTTTTGAGAAGATCTGAAACCTTCCACTCATTTTGGATGTGACTTGAAAGTTGATCTGAAATATTCAATATGTACAGGCTATAGTCTGAAGAAAGAAGAAGCACTTCACTCTAGGATCTCATGCATAGGTAGTGGGAAATGCATCATTGGGAGAATATATACATGAACCAAAGGCTTGGTTAATGTTTGGAATCCTACCACATGACATCCATACCTTTTGTCACCCCTATTATGGAGCACAAACTCACCATGTATTATGGCCATCATTTTTTCTTTTGTGAACATGCATTTCTATGAAAAATTTTGAACTTCTTGAAACATGTGAGTGGTGGCTAAAATCATGGATGGTATGAGATGAAATATGATGAATTCATTCACACCATTTCCTATGACATTCATGGCGACTATGTCATCACTCATATTGATGTCATTGTAACCTTAAAAGCTATAAAGCCTTGGATTTTATATTCTTGAGAGGTTAGAGAGGCAATCTATGGTTAGCGTAGTGGTTGCCCTTTTGCCAAGTATCTTGGTAAGCAAAGGTTCAGTTTGAATGTTGAGGAGAACCATGAACACTCTAGAGGGTTGATAGGTAATGAGCCAAGTGTAGGCTTTGTCCATGGTATTGTCCACATCATTATAATTTTCAACCTTGCAATCTGGGGTGTGGGGACAGATGAGAAAATACAAGACACTCCCATATTATTTGTGCATATTATCCTCCCAAGCATATGCCACATATTCATCCTTAATTTATGCATGGCTATAATCTCTTGATTCCTTGAAGGTGGGGTAGTATTCTAGGGTGGAATCAATAAAGGAAACAACATAATGAGGATTATTGAGGTCTTTGAGCATGTACCATTGCTTCTTGGGAGAACCATCATTGAGAAAGATACAGGCTTGTAGCTTGGCCATGACGCCATGCCTCCACCAGACTCGAACTTGGCCTAGTGCTTTGTTCTCACAAAAAAAATTATGCAACCTGTTCTTTCCATTATCGAAGGGCACATAAAGACTAACATCATTTCCATTCTATAATTCCTCCACCACATATTTGGTTTGAGGCATGGCATCATTATGTTACTCCATCTTGGAGCTTCCTGCAACCCTTTTAGTGGCTACCACAACCATAGGGTTTGATCCTTTTCCGCTTACCGATGATTTCTCGAGGGATTCACTCGTCACGATCCCTTTGGACCTTGCAGTGATTTCATGAAATCCATATGGTGAATTAATTGAGGAAATAAAAGGCATAACCCTCACCAAGGAGAAAATTTAATCTTCCATCTAAATAATAACTAGAATCTCAAAACAATGGGCTAGACATACATTTGTTAAATCAATTTGGCTCTCATACCACTTATCCAGATCATATGGGCTATGATCTAGGAATAATAAATAATGAGAGAGAGAGTAGGAGAGAAAGAATATAAATATGCGATGCAACTATTCATAGAAAAAACTTGAACACAAAATACACACACTCAATCCCTAACAATATATGAAAAAATACAACTCTCTATTATATGCATAAAGCATATAATACAACTCTCATTTTACCCAGGTTTTTTATTTTTAGTATTCTCGTTGGCTCCTTGAGTTACAATAACACGGGTGGATACCATGGATGGATAGCATGGGTGGATTCCACTTTCTATTCAAATCATGGGTATGAGATGACCAGATGTAGATTTGTGGTTTTTCAAAGTTAGTAATTGAAGACTAATTACAGTTGAAATGGAAACATCCAATGAAACTCACACCTAGGACAATAGAAGAGGGGCCCTTCATCATGTAAGCTCTAGACTAGATGAATTTCCTTATATATTTTTGAATTCGTAGAAGGATTTAATTGAGAAAAATGGAGCATGTTTAGTATAATATCATCCTCAAAGGTAGAACAATGAAACTTATTAGCCACAAAATCCAACATCAAATATAGTTAGGGGAGTGGAACAAATAAGAGGAAGTCTTATGGCAGCAATAATTAAAATTTTGGTGGGTAGACAAAAGAGAGAAGAACACACAATTCTTCAAGTTATCCATGGTTTAGGATCAACATGATAACTTATTTTCAACCCTAAAAGATAGTTAGGGCTTGAAGCTATAATGAGATGTTAACATTGAAAAGGAATTGAGAAATTACTAATAATATTTGCTCACTTAACCTAAGAAGTTTTTAGAGGAGTTTATTGAAAGAATTGCATAGAACATTCCAACTTTGATTACCTAGAAGCACAATGAAACCTTGCTCTTCAACATCATAGTTGACTATGTAGAATGAGTAGTCATTGAAATGTCGAATGGAAAACCCCTAGACTAGACAGGTTTCTGCATAACCTCCTTAGTACTCATAACCTTAATGCCACCTACTTCACACTCATTTCTAAGGAAGACATGATAGAGAATCCTAAAGCTCATATTCTAGGAGAATTCTAGTTATGGTGAAGGTTCAAAACTCATTGATAACATCATTTTGGCCCATGAATTGATTCAATCTTTAAATATTTCAAAATTTGGGTATGGTCATCATACTTGCGATGCCCAATGATTTTGGTCGACTTACTTAGCAATAAATATATCACATCATTTTCCCCTTTGGGTTTTCAGACAAATGTATAAATTGGATTATCTCTTTTATTTCCAATGGCTTCTTCTTGATCCTCATAAATGGGTCACCCTCCTCAGCATCCATTCCACCTTGTGGAGTCATACAAGGGGGCCCATTATCCCGCTTCTTTTTCCTAATCGAAGAAGTATTGAGTTGAAGTATTAATGCTATGGCACCCGAAAAAAACCTCGGGGTATGAAACTTCATGGGGATGATAGAATTGCATCTGATCAACAATTTGTAGATGAACTCTTCTTGTTGTTGCACCAATTGTAGGAAAATATCTTGCCTTCGAATAGGTACTTGAATACTTTATGGTAGCCTTGGGCACAAGTATAAACCATGGAATGTTGCAAAAAGTCCTCTTCAATTCTCCTATTATTATTCAATTACATATGTCAAAAAATATCGAATATCAATGAATTTCCCTTCAGTCTAAATACATGGTTGCTCTACATGTCAAGAATTCCCTTTGGTATGCCTCATGGGAGTATCTTCACCTTTACTTGGTTTTTTTTACATAATCATTGTTATCATCATAAAATGACTGTAAGATAAATTAGCGATGTTATGGTTGGAATCAAAGTTATGAAGCTAATGAAGTGTTGAGATAATGGGTAATATGTTTTCATTTAAAGCATTGAGAATGTATTAGTTGAAGTAAGCATGCAAAACTATATTAGATAAAGCTTTTGATTATTGCATAACAATATCTACATTTTGATTAACCATACATTCACTCTAACAAATAGCAATACTTTCATAACTAATAGATGATATTTGATTAAAAATAAATAAATAATGTGATATAAATAGTTAATGCAATCACCCTCTTTTATCAAACTATGTAAAACTTTAGGCCAATATGGTAGGGATGTTGTAATGTAATGTTCAAAATTTTGACTAAGCCAATTATATGATTAAAAATAAATAAATAATATGATAGAAATAAGTAATGGAATCACTATCTTTATCAAAATATGTAAAACTTTAGGTGTAATTTATGTGTGTATTTTAATTGTACCGCTCTCTAGCCGAGGATGGTAAGGATGTTGGAATGTAATGTTTAACATTTTGACTAAGTCAATTATATAAAAATAAATAATAAAATAAAAGGATTAATATAATGAAATGTAAAAATGAAACAAAAATGACCCATGGTATTGAAAACCCATTGTATTCATGTGAAATATAGCCTATTTTAAGGGAGAAATTAAAAAAACCTAGATCCATCATAACGTTATCAAATAAAAATGAAAATTATCAATTTATAAGATTTGTAAATTATTTAATTTATGTGAAATTTAATTCCTTTAGATTAAAAAATCAAAATTTTGCGATTATTATATTAAATAACTATATATATAGTCTTCTATTCAATATTAAACCATAAAAATATCTATATTATTTAGGCAAACAATTAATATATTTAATATAAAAGCTAAATAGTAAAGTGTTCCATATTGAGTTGCGTTGCTAATTTTTGAAAACGAATATCTAAAATTGTTAATCTCAAATGTATAATTAAGTTGTTAATATCAAAAAGATAATTAACAAATTTGATTGTTTTAAATATTAAAACAATTGTTAATATATTTTACCATATTTATAATTGGAAAATTTCTATTTCTATTTTGATTAATGACTTTTTACTATATGTAAAAGCTAAAATTTCTAATTTCGAACCTGAAATATACACAATCTAAAATTTCTAATTTGAAACATGAAATACATCATAACGGACTTTAACAAATTTGAAATCAGTGCCACATCATAGGACAACGGCACTCAAAACTTGAAAACGGGCATCAGCCAAGTGAGAAAGTATTTAAAACACAAAGTATTTAAAACACACATTTATTGGAATAAAAGATCGTGGAGGGTATCCGAGGCTATCGATTGCAGTGGATAAAACCGCTATAATACAAGATCGTGGAGGGTATCCGAGGCTATCGATTGCAGTGGATAAAACCGCTATGATGTATTATAGAAAATAGTGAATTGAAAAAGGAATAGCATGTTTTCCATCCGTGGAGAGAGCTAGTAGAAAGGCTTGCTGGTGCACATCTGCGTGGGAGTTGCTGCTTCACCCATGTGAGGGCACTATATAGAATCCTCCCCATCCTCTGAACGCTCAAATGCATGTCGAAGGGATCCAAAAGGTGAGCTTATAATCCCATGGAAATTTCTGATCACAGGGACTGGGAGCACGGTGGTTCATTTCGTCCAGGTGATCGAGCATGGGATGGGAGTTCTGGAGCTATGGGTGCAGAGCCTAACCAGGTGGTCCCCATCATAAATTGCAGTAAGTAATGGATACTCTGCAAAACGAAGCGAATTGACCCTCCAACCCTTCGACCACTAGAAGGTGCATGATAGGGCAATTTGACCCTCCAATATTCTAACCCTCGTGGCTTCCACCGAATGTTAATGGGGCTTGACCGACTTTGCATATGTGCTGGGGTGAAGCACATAGAGAGGAACAATCATTTGAAGAACCAGCGAGAGGACATGGTGGTTCAAGTGGAGAAAAGAAAACCGCGTAATGTAACATGGTCCCCAAGGGTTGTTGAACACGGGTTCCCTGTGTATGGAAGGGCAGTTGAGAAACCGCGTAATGTAACATGTACATTTATTTTTCCAATTCCAGGTGATAGATTCATTGCCAGTTTGTTTTCTTAGTGAAATATAAGCGAATTAGGGTTCTCGTTATCTTGCAAACAATATTATGATGTTGGAGGCATTGTCGCTGCCGCTGGGGCTATGAAATATAAGCGAATTAGGGTTTTCGGTATCTTGCAAACAATATTATGATGTTGGAGGCATTGTCGCCGCCGCTGGGGTTTTTGGGTTTAGTTGATTTGGTGTCAGATACCCTCTGTTCTCACCATAATTATGGAGTCGTCGTCGTCTTTAAGTTTAGCCATCGTATTCGAGTCTCCCGGTTTTCTCAGAATATACGAAAACGGGACAGTTGAACGCTTGATTGACAGGGGAACAGTTCGCCCTTCTTCACAGGACCATAATTTCGACGAGGAGAAGGAAGGAGTGGCATCCAAGGACGTGGTGTTAGATCCTCAAACAGGTGTCTTCGTTCGTCTCTATCTCCCTCGTCTGGATGTCACGGATGCAAAACAAAAGGTCCCGCTGCTTGTGTACGCTCACGGAGGGGGTTTCTGCGTTGAATCGGCTGCATCGCCACTTTATCACAGCTATCTTAATAAAGTGGCTACCGAGGCCACGGCGATTTGTGTGTCGGTGGAGTATAGGAGAGCCCCTGAACATCGCCTCCCTGTTGCTTGTGACGATTGTTATGGTGTTCTCGAATGGCTTGAACGCCAAGCAATGGCACTGGAAGGGGGGTCTGTGGATCCGTGGCTAGCTTCCCATGCAGATTTCAGGAAGGTTTTCTTGGCTGGAGACAGTGCCCGGGCCAACATCGTGCACCAGATAGGCATCCGTGCGAGTCAAAGGAAATGGGACGGCCTGTGTTTACAAGGGGCCATTCTGGTCCACCCCTTCTTTGGCGGACAAGAACGAATCGCCTCCGAAGTGGGGAGGAATGCGCAGGGGAGCATTTATTTAAGCTAGTGGATGGAGACTGGAGCACCGCCGGAGAAAAGAAAAAGAAGCAGCAGAAGAATAGCGTTCAACTTGTCGAACAGCGAATTTCTAAACGTGGGGTGCTGATAGCATTTAAAGACTTCTACATTTGGTACATTCGTTTCTTTTGTTGTTTGAAAGATTGTGAAGGAGCTCGAGTGGAGACGTGGGACTCTCTTGTTAACATGCAACTTTGGAAGATAATTATGGAAGGTATTCCTCATATACTTTATACTTAGAACACTTTATATTTGTCTTTACTTTAGTTGTCTCTTTAGGTTAGCAATTTTTTTTAAGAATTGATGTTGTATTTTGTAAGACAAGAAATATTACAATAAATAAATGAAATAAATACAGTAAAATTATCAGCTGATTATTTTTTTTTATAATTTATCTATTCTGATCTCTTATAATTAATTAATTTGTTTGTTTAATGTAATGTGATTTAATCTAGTTTTTAATATTTATTATTACATATTTAAATGATATTTTGTTTTTTTAGGAGAAACAATATTGTGAAGATATTTCATTGTATTGTTTTGAATATAAAATATAAGTATTTTGGGGCTGTTAAAATTTAAAAGGAGAAAGGTAAAGAGAGAGGGAGAAAGGTAGAGAGACAGAGTGGAGGTATAGGAAGAGAGACACAGGGAGGGAAAGATAGATAGGGGTAGAGAGACAGTGAGAGGCAATGGTAAAGTAGAGAGTGAGGGAAGGAGGGAGTGGGAGAGAGGGGGAGAGATAGAGGGATAGGATAGGGTAGGGGAGAGGGAGGGGGAGAAGGAGGGGGGAGATAGATAGAGAGAGAGGGGGGGAGAGAGAGGGGAGGAGAGGGTGGAGGCAAGGGGAGAGAGAGAGACGGGGTGCGTGGGGGACGCAAAGCGGGGGAGGGGGTGAGAGAGAGAGGGTGTGAGAGGGGGAGAGGTAGAGGGATAGGGTGGCCGAGAGAGGGCGAGGGCGAGAGAAAGAGAGAGGGACGGGGGATGGAGAGTCGGAGGGGGAGAGAGAAGGA
>APFE030417687.1:3239-53969 GCA_000404065.3 Pinus taeda
TCTTATAACGCAAATAAATTCATAACTCCATGAATACTTATCGGAATCGGATGATCTTTAGATCAATCCTACACCTTTCGATGAGAGGGATCCAAGAAAAATATCAGCTGCCATAAGATGACCCACATGGAGTTTGGCCCTAGTTGCCAATTTTAACATTGATCAAGAGGGAGCTTGGATTGGATCACGCTTGATTAAAAAAGAGTGACAAGTTGTGTTTTTCTATTTTCATGTGTCATGCACTAGACCAGGACTAACAACCGTAAGTCTAGGTGAAGGCCATGAAGAGAAATGTAGACACATGATATCCTCCCTAGTTGAGAGGGAGAGATAGACACAACATTCTTGTCTTCACTTTGGAAGAAAGAATGGAGGATTAGGTAATCATCTGGCATCCGATGTTCTTTGAGGATGTGTAGGGCATCCAAGGCAAGAGTAGGCAAGACGACCGATATTCTTTGAGGGTTGGGAACCCAAGTTAAGAATAGTCCTAGAAGGTCATACTCAGTGAACACCCGGGTGGGTATGTACCTTGAGAGACAATGATGAAGGTGTCTATAATCATTGGTATCGCCAACATTGTAGCTCATGATCTCGCGGAGAGATAGAGCTATTAGTCAAGGCCTTGCATTGTGACAATGCTGGTTGATATGATGCTATATAGATGGGATTACCAATCCGATTCTTCTTATGAGAAATACTTCAGATTGAGAATGACCAGGTACCATTATAAATACCTCCCTAGTTAAGAGGGAGTGTTGAAGAAAGTGTAACTAGGTTTGGTATTTACAAACGCAATTTTGATCTTTGTACTTGTTAAGAAAAATAAATATTATTTTTGTAATTTATAAGAATGAGTTTCTTGCTCATTTCATAGTCTAGAAAGATAAAGAGTCAAAGTCATGTATAAGGAGCTCTTCTTGAGCCTGTGTAATGTCTACAAGTCTAGAATAGCCCTCCAAGACAAGCACAATCCTCCAAGACAAGCACAAGAAGAAGTCTGCAAGCTAAACGATGAAGAAAAAAAGTGATGTCGGCCTCAATACATATATAACTGTCAAGTCGGCTCATAAAAGGTGACACACTAGTTCAGTCGACATGTCGACTTATTTATGGAGACATAACAACTATAAATAGGCATGTAGGTTCACCACAGAAAGGCAGATTTTCAGATCTCTCTGAAACTTCGGATGATGATAGAGGCAAAAAACTTCAGATGGGTACATGAGTGCAGGAATCTCGGTCAAGTCACTTCGGACAAGCTCAATGGTTTAGGTTCTCGGATGAGTAATAGTCTCTGTGTTTTCGAATGGCTACTGTAGAGATAATGTTTCAGTCTCCTCACTCATTGTCTCAGCATACAACTCAATCATAATCTCAAACATACATATGATAAGAAAGATCTCAAAAAACACTCATTATCTCGACATATAACTGTAGTCACAAACTATCTCAGCATACCAAACATGGTTACAACCTTGATATATTGGTGATGAAAAGGATCTCTGTGATCACACAATGATACACTCTATCTTGATACACTCTATCTTGGCTTACTTCCTAGATACAGTCATGATCCCATCATAGATGCAATTGTGGTCTCGGCAGTGTCTCAATGAAGATATCAGTGGTGTAGTAATGATCTCAGTGCAACAGTGATGATGATCTCAATAAGAGTGCAATAATGATCTAAGTGAAGATGGAGATATGATACAACAATCATCTCAGTGAAGGTGCAAGAATAACGATCAAGGTAAAGAAATAGTGTTGATGATGATCTCAGCAGTAAGAAGAGGATTGGTGTCTTGGTCTTGGAGTGGCCTAGTAGGTCAAGGGTCACGGTCTTGGTATTCATCAATTGGATTCTCTATAAGAAGAATTTAGTGCGGGTTTTCCTCTCCAAGAGGGAGAGGTTTTGGCCCTGGCAGGATGCCAACATCTTGTGTTCTTGTCTCTTTGTTTTGGTAGCTATTTGATGAACTAATGAAGATACACTCTAATAATAATAAGTGAAGATTGGAATAAGAAAAATTGAAAAATACCTCACAAATAGTTATCATGCCTAGAAGAATCTCATTATCTATAATTGCCTTAGATTCTTCAACACTTCTTTGACTGCATGCACCCCCTGTACAATTTGGAATTGTCTACAATTGACAGTACACTTCCCTTGAACTCCAATGTCAACTGGGTAACTCGAATTCTCTGCATGCATGAGTTAATTTAGGTTGATTGATCAGTTTAACTGGATGATCACTTAGTGTGAAAAAAGTTACACACCTTTGACTGAACCTCCGCTATTTCTATTAACAGTGAGAACTAGCTACACTGACAATAACTCAAATTAACTGAACTAGATTGCTACAAATTAGCAATCAATCATGTAGAACTGAACTCAAGTGTCTCCAAGTCGAATTAGCTGATTTAATTGAGTGATAAGAGCCATATCACTTCAGTTAAATTCCTCCAAGTATTTTTATGAATTTAGAATTCAAATTTCTCCTAATTAATTTTGGGCAAAATTAAATTAGGAAACTCTTGCCTCATTTTCAACTCTCCCTCTCAGCAAGAAATGGATTATCTGCTACCCCGATCCTGCCTCTATGGAACTCGAATTTGCATCTTGACAATGCCTTTTTCAAAATATCTGCACCCTGTTGCTCTGTAGGAATGTACTCCAACAACATGATTCTCCTTTGCACACAATCTCGTAGATGGTGATATCGGATGTCGATATGCTTGGACCGATCATGAAAAACTGGATTCTCAGAGAGTTTGATACAACTCTGGTTGTTACAGTAAATCACTATAGGATCCATCATCTGACCAAATAACCCAACAAGGATCTTTCTCATCTAGATAGCCTCACATGTTGCTGTGCTAGCAACCATGTACTTTGCCTCTGCTGACCTGAGTGTAACAAATCTCTGCTTCCTGTTGTACCAAGAAATCGCTGCTGACCCAACATAAAAAATTCCTCCTGATGTGCTCTTCTTGTGCAATGGACTACTCACCCAATCTACATCTGTGAAACCTTGCAGCTTCACTCCTTGTGTTCGCCTGTACCAAAGACCAAACTGAGTGGTGCCTCTAAGGTATCTCAACACACGCTTTGCTGCCTTCCAATACAGTTTGGTTGGCTTAACCATAGCTTCACTAAGTTGGTTAACTGCATAACACATGTCTGGTCATGTGTTCACCAAATACATAAGTGAACCCACAAGCTGCCTGTAGATGGTAGCCTCTACTACTTCACCTGAAGTAGCATCTTCCTTCCTCCAATTCCTTGCTAGAGGAGTCTCCATGGGTTTGCTGCTCTCTATGTGGAATTTCTTTAGTATCTCGTTGGCATACTTGCCCTGAGAGACAAATAGTTTCCCATCTCCTTGCCATACTTCCATACCAAGGAAATAATGCCTGAGCCCTAGGTCCTTCACCTCGAATTCTCTTGCAAAATTTTCTTTGCAAGACTTGATCAGCTTCTCATCAGCGATTAAAATTAAATCATCGACATATAATACTATAACTATAATCAATAATTTGCCTTCAACAACAATATGGTAAAGGTTTGCATCTGCTTCACTTTTGGTGAAGCCCAACTTGGTGAGATAATTGTCGATCCTGGTGTACCAAGCACATGGCATTTGTTTCAATCCATACAATGCTCGCTTGAGTCTGCACACATGCGACTCTTTGTTGAAGGTCTCAAATCCTTCCAGCTGCTCAATGTATGCCTCTTCTTCAATCACTCCATTGAGGAATGCTGTCTTCACATCCATCTGATGTATCTTCCATCCCATGCAAGAGCTAGAATTGATCTGATTAATACTTTGCAACTGGAGCAAAGGCCTCCTCATAGTTAATTCCCTCCACCTGAGAGAACCCCTTGGCCAAAAATTTGGTCTTGTGTTTCTCGATGCTTCCATTTGCTGCTTGCTTAACCTTGTAGATCCACTTGGAACCTGCCACTAACTTGTCCTCTGGTCTTGGGACCACTTCCCAAACACTGTTTCTGATAATGGAGTCATACTCCTCTACCATGGCATCAACCCATACTGATTGCTGCACTGCTTCCTCGAATGAGGATGGCTAAGTCTCTACATGCTCACTCATCAGAGCCATGTAGCCAGTGTACTGATCTGGTGACCTCCTCTGCCTGCGCTGTGATGTGGGCACTCCCACATTCTCTCGAGCATCATGCAATAATCTGTTAGCTTCTCTTGTGCACTTCCTTCCATATCTGGATGTCTCTACTTGAGTGGAAATCTCCACTCTCTCTACCTTTGCTTGTGGCTGCTCCGCAACTTCTTGAGGTTCCTTCTTTGGAGCCAAAAGCTCCTTCTTTGAATGCAACTGAAGCTCCCTCTCAAGGGAACACCTCACTTCCTTCTCCTCATCGAACTTCACATCTCTTCTAACAACTGTCATCCTGAGAGATGGAAAGTACACATGATAGTTGTGAGGTGTATTAGTGTACCCCACAAATATGCCCAACTCAGCTGTAGGCTCTAGCTTTTTCCTTGCATCCTTGGAAACATGATAGTAAACTGATGATCCAAAGATCTTGAAGTGTGACACATTTGGTTTCTTCCTTGAAAAATCCTCCTCTGATGTACTCATGCCAAGAATCCTGCGAGGACCCCTGTTTTGCAAATAAACAACTGTGTTGCATGCTTCAACCCACAAGTGCAACAGTAGGCTCTGATCATGCAACATGGCCCATGCAGCTCCCACAATACTTCTGTTCTTCCTCCTAGCCACACCATTTTGTTGCGGGTTATGAGGTGATGCCAACGCCCGTTGAATGTCTTCTTTTGCACAGAAGTTCTTGAACTCATTCGACACATATTCTCCACTGTTATCGCTCTTGAGAGCCTTCACTTTCTTGCTAGTCTCTTTCTCAACAAGTGCTTTAAATTCAACAAATTTGGAGAATGTTTGGTCTTTCTTCTGCATGAAGAAGATGCAACACTTCCGTGAGAAATCATCTACAAATATCACACAATACCTGTGCTTGGCCGTGGAGGCTATCGAGAAAGGTACACACACATCCGAGTGAACTCTTTCAAGCACTGCTTGCGCTTTACTGTCCTGCTCATTGAAGGTGGCTTTCGTGCACTTCCCCAATGTACACCCTTTGCATGTATCTCTCTGCTCCAGTGCACCCTTGGGAAGTCTTGTATAAATTTGCTGCATGATCTTCAAGGCTCCATAATGCAAATGGCCCAATCTTCTATGCCATAATTCACCGATGTCTCGGCTCTGCACCTTCTCTGCTTTTGTGCTCAATGTTGCACAATCTTCTACATCCAATTTGTAGAGGTTCTTCGCTCGAACCCCGATCCGCTTCACCTCTCCCGTGGCAATGTGTCTAAGGAAAGCCTTTCCTTTGCTAAATATCACATCATATCCACGGTCTTCTAACATAGCAACTGAAACGAGATTCTTCTTCAGACCCGAAACATACATCACATCTTTTAATTTGAGAGGGGAGCTAGACTCCCTCTGAAAAATAACTGTACCAATATTGGTAGCACTATACCTTCCGTCATCTCCCATTTCAATGTGCATCTAGAGGCCCTTCTCCTCCAAGTCACTGAAGAATTCTCAGTTATCTATCATATGGAATGAATCCCCACTATCTAGATATCACACACTACCCATCACGGTGCTCACCATACAAGCGATGAGGGTGAAGTCAAGTTCGAATTGTGAAGTAAGAGTTTTACTTGTCGCTCCTCTTGAGGGCTTCTTACCCACCTTCTTGTGTGGACACTTCGTGGCATAGTGTCCTAGTTCATGACAGTGAAAGCACTTGATCTTCGACAACTCTTTCTTCTTGCTGTCCTGACTGGAATCCACTTTGGATTGAGATTTCTTCCCTTTCCCTTTCTTTGCCTTTCCAGCCAAAGACTCAATTCTCCTCATCATCATGCTTGGATGAGGTTCTATCTCTAGTGTTCCGCCTTATCTTTTCTTGCACCAGGTCAGACCATGATTGCTTCCAATTTGGTAGCTTCTCCCTCCCATTTACCAAATCATGGTGGCTTTGCCAACTCTTGGGAAGGCCTAGAAGTGCTAGGCTTACCAGATCATCTTCAAAATTGTAATACCAACACTCCCAAGTTCATCCCGACATTGGGTGAACCTACTTAGGTACTGTGGTATTATGTCACCCTTCTCCATCTTGATCTTTTGAAGCTTGTCCTTCAATGCCAACTTCCTGTGGTCACTGCTGTTTTGAAACAAGTCTATCAAGGCTTGCCTCATTGCATATGGGGTATCCTTTCCGTGGAGATTCGAGACAATATGATCTCAAACTCCTACTATGATCCTCCTCGCCTTTGCCACACATTTCTTCCACTCTGCTAGACCTTGAGCATCAGTTGTTGGAGGCTTAGGAATATCATTGTCTTTGAATTCCTTCAGCCCGTTATCTTCCAACACTACCTCCATTTTGTCCTTCCAAGCAATATAATTCGAGCTACCCTCAAGGGCATACTCGAGTCTCAATCCATAGAACGACATCCTGCTGGCTCTAAAGAATGATACTACAAATTCAATTCACTTGCAAAGACAAACACAAATTCTTCTCTTTTATTGTGATTCTTGCTCTGCTACCATGTAGAAATTCCTTGTAGATTCAAACTGCTTATGTAATATGCTAAAGCAAAAGACTTGAATCTACTCTACTCATCAGCGGAAACAATTAAACGATCAAGAAATCACGACATAAACATGAGACAACATTCAATCACATATGCTCAGAGATTTATCTAAGGGGAAAGCAACTGCTCAAAACCCCTTCCTATTTGTATTGCATTAGTCAAAAAATAGAGAAGAAATACAATGCTTGCTCAAGCCCGAGCAACCTCTGTACTGGTATAATCCATCTCACTACTTCCTAGACAAGCTCTGGTCAATACTTAACCAAATCCAAGCCTGCCCAAGTCCCTATTTCCTTGCGCTGTTCCTCAAGGAATTAGACCCCTATTAATTAGTGAAACTCCCAATTAGAATTGCGCAATCCCTGTAGGCCCTTTTTTGACTGCATGCACCACCTATACAATTTGGAATTATCTACAACTGAGTGTACACTGCCCTTGAACTCCAATCTCAATTGGTTAACTCGAATTCTCTGCATGCATGAGTTAATTTAGGCTGATTGATTAGTTTAACTGGATGATCACTCAGTGTGAAAAAGTTACACGCCCTTGACTGAACCTCCACTAGTTCTACTAAAACTGAGAACTAGTTACACTGACAACAACTCAAATTAACTGAACTAGATTGCTACAAATTAACAATCAATCATGTAGAACTGAAGTCAAGTGTCTCCAACTCGAATTAACTGATTTAAATGAGTGATAAAAGCCATATCACTTCGGTTAAATTCCTCCAAGTATTTTTATGAAATTAGAATTAGAATTTCTCCTAATTAATTTTGCGCAAAATTTAATTAGGAATTTCTTGCTGCATTTTCAACAATTAGACACTGACGATCTAACCATGGAACACAATGAAAGTGACTAAGACATGACTAAGTGACCACCATGATGTTGGTCCATGAAGAATATGATGCACCACTGAAGCAACCTCCACCAATATCCCACTCTTTGGAAGGCTAGGATGATCACGCAAACCTGCACAAAATCAAGTTTACCTCTCATGCAACATGAGGGGTAATAGGCTTGATGCCTATTATTGACCTTGGCCTTTTTATAAACTTGAGCCTGCTCCTTTTGCTTTTGTTTTAGTAGCCCACCATTCCTCCTCTATCATAACTTTTTCTTTGGATGGTACCTGATTTTGCTGACTCTGCTTCCTTTTGACCTGCTAGGTTTGTTAGATTCCTTTATAGGACAGTTTGGGAAGATGATCCAGTGAGAAACAGGCACAATGTGCATTAGGGAGATTGAGATAAATTACTTTTTGAATATGAACTCTCCGTAGTAGATGAAATTTAATCTCATAAGGGAGCTTCTTGGTCAGTTCTACTGCCCAAGCCAGCATGCCTGGCCTTATTACTGAGAGAAAACCTATTTGATGTTGTAACAATGAAGCTGCTGCTGAGAACATTGAATTTAGAAAAACATGATATACTTCTGCACAAACCAAAATACTGTTTTTTTTCCCTAATCTGGAGTCTACACCCCAGAAATCGAAAATTGTTTGGAAGTTGTGAGAAAATATAGTCTCTGAAATATCAAATTGCTGCTATAGGAATTTGACATTGCTAATGGAAACATGATTCCTAAGCTTCGTAAATACAAAACTCGATTACTGAATTGTAAAATCAGACTTTCAGTGGACCAAAGCAACATTTCCCCATTAAAATCCTTAAATTACTAAGAAGAAATAAGAAGAATTCTAAACAAAATCGAAGTAACCATTAATTATCGTGTAAATTACCATTTTTATTGTAATACAAACATGTCTTTCTCAGAAAAATGGATTTCAAAAGGAGTGTTTTGGAGTAAGAAATGTAATATTTGTATATGAAAACAAGGCTTCAGTGGAAGACGACTATGCATAGAGAAAATTGTTTCCAGATGAACAAAACGTGAATAAGTATTAAGAAGGGAAACTCCTACAAAGGCCAAATCGAGACATGTTTATGGGAAGGAAGTCACACTCACTAAAACTTAAAAGCTTCAGAAGAGACATCATGCCTGGATTGTTGGAAAAGTGAAATCACAAGTTTTATCAACAAAATGTGTGGTTAGATCAGGGTTGCGCCGCCCCCCTCCTCGAATCCGTTCCCAAAGCACAATCGGGAGCGATCCCAGAAGCATGCTCCCTAATTTTTTTTCGCTCCCTAGCTTTTTTCGCAAATTTTGTTTTTCACAAACACATTCCAAATGCAATTCTTTTTCAAAGAAACGAGAATTTTTTAGTGGGGCAGCCTAATGATCAAGCCTATGGCCCTAGTATTGATATGCAATTCATGGTAATGTTGAATTCTTAAAGTAAATCCTTTTGCTTAAATTTTTAACATTACCATGAAATGACTGAGGGTGTTTGAGAGTGGTTTCGACCTCATTGGATTTCATATGGAGAAAGTAGAATTTTAGATCTCACTCAAAATCCAGCAGACTTATCAGTTTTTCATGATTTCAGGATTTGGGGGATTGCAATGTTTCCATTGGATTTTGTCATGTACTAGGGTATGCAACTCATATTTAGTCAAGAATACCAATCCCTCTATGTACCTTGATGTTAGTGACATTGGTTGTCAAACTCCTCTATCATCACCCTACTAAAAATTTACCCATCACTCAAACAAAATCTTGACTTGACATGCTACGTTTTTTCTATCTTATGCTAATGCTTAGAGGGTTATATTAATGACAAAGATCCCAAGATAGGCAATGATTTTGATGATATGTAGGTATTTGTTGTAGAATGAATTTTTTGGATGCTAGAGGCCATCTAGAGTCTGTTTGTTGATGCATTTTCTGTTCAGAGATGGATTGCACTTGATTCTATTTTGGTTGTGCACCCTTACATGCTATATAAATGAAAACTTGT
This sequence comes from Pinus taeda, assembly GCA_000404065.3. Taxonomy (NCBI): domain Eukaryota; kingdom Viridiplantae; phylum Streptophyta; class Pinopsida; order Pinales; family Pinaceae; genus Pinus; species Pinus taeda. The sequence goes on from APFE030417687.1 coordinate 12,771, forward strand.
AACTTGTGGACCTATGGTTGATGAAGATTGTAACTACTAGATGATTGATGTTATATGGTTTAAACTTTAATCCATGTTTTTATGCTTTTTATAACTAATTCATCATTCTACATATTTTTGTTGACATATATGCATCAAAATATATAAAAAATATATATTATATAAAATTCGCTCTCGATTTGCTCCTGACCCAGGAGCTTCTGAAAATGTCGCTCCCCGCTCCTGCTCCCGCTTCTGCTCCTGCTCCCAAGCAACCTTGGGTTAGATCAAAATAAAGTTAAAATGGCCAGGTGCAAGCCTTGGGTGTCTTTTGGGAATAGGTACCCCTCACCTGTGGCCTCTTAGCCAAAAGATTCCAGTTGGGATGCTGCTGGTTGCAGTCACTCATAGGTGGAGTTATGTGTGCTAGCTGCATTGTTTTAAGTGGAGGCCAGTCATTTTTCCGTTTACCAACACTAGGGATAATTAACAAATATGGGTCACATTTTGACATGCATTTTGTACTTATTGCTGCAGGACGCTTCCGCCATCCGCATGGAATACATCCAGGCATATTAGCCTGCCTTTTATGCCGTTTGTTTCACCCAACTTCGTCTCTGGCAACTGCATGTGGCATGCAGGTCTAATACTTTATATACTAGATGCTTTTCTTTCTCACTAATATGATATAAAAACAACCTATGGTTCTGGGAGGTTTCGATTATTTGGGGAAACAGCTGTACGTGTATATCTGGTGTGATCATGCCTGTAGTTTATAACCCGGTAATTTTTGCGGATTTTACTGTCTACAGGCTCTGATTGATATATGTGGGAAGTTGAGGGTTGTGTTTGCAGCTTTTCTTGCAGTCATTGCAAGGTGTGACGTTTCATCTTAACTTATCTGTTTTAACTTTTAATAGATCATTTGTTGACTTATTTATTCTACGCTGGACTTCAATAGAGGCCTGTTATGTTTTGTAGATTACTGGGAATCCGAGGGATGTTTTATCGCCTTGCAGGTGAGCAGGTATTGTTGAACTATTTGTCTGGCCAAATTAATTTATCTAGGAATCATAGTGTTGTTCTTAGTTGAAGTAGGATCAAAATTACCTCCTAGGAGTGGCCAGCAAATCTATTCAGAGTTTCTTTCCTTTGACCTACGATGCTAGGAGTATCCCTTGCTCCTACGACCCCCGCCGGATCATATGGCCAGACCCATCCCTGGTTCCAGGGGACTTCAACAGTGAGTCAACCTAGTTTGTCTCCCTTGCCACTGGTCATCAGATTCAGAAGCCCTTGACATCTTTAGCTCCATCACCTGATTTTCCTATCTTCCTATCTCATCTGTTTTTTTGACTGGCTACTGATTATTTTGTATACTGACATGGTCTCTCTATATGCGTGTTGCAACAGCACTACTGCTTGTTTCTTTCTTTCTTGATGTTATTTTCAGCATTTTCTAGGAGCTGTGTTTGCACTCCCACATCATAATCATAGTGATTGCACTCTTCAGTCCCATTGATCTACTTTTGTGGTCATTTGTTGGACATTAATAAAATCATCTTATTTTATGTAATGGAACATTACCTCATTGACAGGCAAGGCTCATTGATGATGCTAGTGGAACATTACCTCCATATGATCAATTTATCACCCTTGGTCCTGTAAGCAATGTTTTCCCTTAATAATTTGCAATTGCTTGTTCTTGTGATCAATATTTGCACATTAAATTACATTCTGATATTTGATTTCTACAGAATAGCTGCTTACTCCATTTTTTTTTTAATTCCCACGATAGGTGCGTGCTCAGGAAATTGTTAATACTCTAAAGTCAAAAACAGGTATTCTGTTTGAGTCTGCTATCTCTGGCAACATGCTGATCAAGAAATATTGATGCTGATAGAAAACATTTTCTATTTATCGTACTAATGATATTTCATTAAGGACATAATCTTGTTTCATCTTTGTGCAGGATATGAAGTGGCCGTTGTTGATGCAAATGATCTAAAGCAAGTCCAAATCTTAGCTGTAAGTAGTTTGTTAGAGGAAGAATGTGTTGTACATTGTTTACAATAGCTCCACTTTGGGCTCAACTACTTTAGTACCAACTACCAAAGTTGCAGAATAGCAAGTCAATCTCAGATTAATAAAGAAATGGGCCTGCTGAATGGTGGCTAAATGCTAATATGATTGTTGAATTTCCAATGGGTGCAGGCATCATCTGGTGTAGATCATAAGCGCCTTGAAATGGCCCTTATAGACAATCCTGCTGGCAAGCCAACTATACTTTCGTATTTTATGATCTTCTTTAGCCCATCTATCATTTCCAACTTACTGTGTTTAGAAATGTTCACTAAGTTTACTACTTTTCTAACAGGGAATGCAGATGAGCAGACACCCATTGTACTTGTGAGAGGTCTGGGTGCACCAGTGAATGCATCATGTGGCTAACAGATCCATTATTAAATAATGGCATTAAAATAGAACAGTGATATCTTTGGGATTCTTGAATAATTCATGTACTGGATGTCACTATCATTTCCAACTTATTGTGTTTAGAAATGTTCACTAAGTTTACTACTTTTCTAACAGGAAATGCAGATGAGCAGACACCCATTGTACTTGTGAGAGGTCTGGGTGCACTAGTGAATGCACCATGTGGCTAACAGATCCATTATTAAATAATGGCATTAAAATAAAACAGTGATATCTTGGGATTCTTGAATCATTCATGTGCTGGATGTGATAAATTTTTTATGTTTCAATTATTTCTCTCTGCTGTTAACATTGTTTAAGGAGATGCATTGGCACTTCTATTTAGGATCAACACCGGATGTACTCTTTTAACCCCTTTGACCTACTTTGGTCTTTTGTTGGACATTAACAATTTTTTTTATATCTTATTGTATGTATCTCCAACTATGATTAGGTTTTGTGTTTATGTAGTTTCCAAGAAGAGTTGTTTTGTTGTTTAAGCTCTGGAAGAAGTAAAATGTATCTTACTGAATCGTTTCATGTGTGCAAAAACAGACCATCTAATGTGATTTGGTTATTTATTTTCCTTTAGAACTTTCATCTTTTGGTTGTGATAAATGGAATGCAGCATTGGTGGCTGTTAATTTGTTTGTCTGTTCGAACTTCATGCTTAGTGCTTTCCCATTGTCATATTTGTTCTTCCAATTCAATTCATCATTGTTTCACGATCTTGTCGAACAGCAAGTGCAATCATATTCTACAATATTTTTAACTTTATTAGATCAACAAAATTGCATTCAAATCAGAAATATTTAGCCCATCCAGCATAATGCGGTGATAAATTTAATCCATGTTCTCTACATCAGCTAGCTAAAATTTTCCAGGTGATGAACTAATTACCTTCTTTATCTTCAACAAACAACTCTCAAAATCCTTTGGAAATAACCAATTTTGTAGTATGATGTATTGGTAGATTTAAGATTTCTGTGGTGTGTTGCTTTTGTTGAAAAAATTGGATTTTCTAGTGTTGTATGAAAGTTGTCGATGTTTTGAATCCATAAGAGGGTCCATCTTTAGGACAATGGTCAAAAGGAGGAGGCAAAAAGGGGGTATAAGTACAGAGAGACAAAAGAGGGGAAATGGTTCTTCCATTTGATGAAGTATCTATTTATTGCTCGATCTCTCAATTGCTTGGTCCTTGTTTCCAAGATTGTTTTTGGTTCTAGTATTATTTTTCCTTCATTAATCTCTGGTAGAATAGTTTGGCCTGAGATCTTATCATTTATTATCTTCTTCAAGCAAGATACGTGGAAGACTAGATGTACATGTGAAGATGGAGGCAACTCTAAGTTGTAAGGCTTACTTCCAAACTTTTGCAACACCTTATAAGGGTCATAATACCTCGATGCTAATATATTGTCCTTTTGTTGCTTAAGGGGCATCTGTTTATATTGTTGTAGTCTCACAGATACCCAATCCCCACTTCAATTCCCTTTCACTGTGATGTTGATACATTTAATGTTTCATCCTATTTTGTGCTACAACCAAGTTGTCATTCAATAGTTTGAAAACCTCTTGTTGGTGCAATATGTGGTCTTCGATTGCTTGAGCCTTTATATTCCCTTTCGAGGGTGATGTGATGGATGGAGGAGGGTAACCATAAAGTGCCATAAATGGTAACATTTTTTATGAAGTATGGAAGGATGTGTTATACCATCATTTTGCAAGGGAAACCATTTGACCCATTGTGTTTGTTTATCAAATGCAAAGTAATGTAGATATTCTTTTAAGCATTTATTCACAATATTAATTTTCCCATCAGATTGATGATGATAAGATGAGTTGTGAGCCAATTGAGCACCCAAACAAGAAAATAATTTAGTCCAAAAATTTCCAGTGAAAATTATATCTTTGTCACTTACAATACCATGATTTTCTTTCAATATGATTTAAGTTTCACCATCTAAAACCCCCTAGAAAAGAAGTTATAGCGAAAATGTCAAGGTAACCTATTTGAAACAACAAAGCCCTAAGATTGTAAGCTTTGATACCAAATGTTATGAACTTTGCACCTTAAAAATGATAAGAAACCAACAATTGCAGTCCTCTTCAGGGGGGCACCTCCTTTTACAATGAATAATATGTACAAGAGAAGATTTAATGATTCTAAGACTAAGTCTCTTTAGTGTGTGTGTGTGTGTAGGAGACAACAGATACAATTATGACAAAATAAGACCATGGGAGGTTCTATCCTACATAACAATATAACAATAGAAATGTAACCACTCAATATGTAGGGCCTAATAAGGGGTTTTATGGTTACATGAGGCTTATATAGGGCTTAACAGAGGAAAGTATTGTTCCAATGCATTAGTGTTTCAATATATTCTTCTAGAGTGTGTTGTTTTCTAGTGCGGGTTGTACCCATGTAGGTGTCATTATCATTTTAGCGTGTAGTAAGTTATCATGTTACTCTAAATATATGATATTATTGTGCGTTTGAAGTATGGATTCAATAATATGATCTCTCATTTGAGAGATGGTTGATGGAGATTAAGACAAATTAGTGGTACAAAGAATCCATTTCTTCATTAAGGGTGAGTGTTAGAGTTAATGGGAGAAATGTATTGTTAGGAACTTAGAATTAAAATAATCACACAAAGCATAGCATAAAAATGGAGGGGCCAAGTAAAATCTTATCTCTTTCTAAGTTGATTGAACTCAATAAATATTTCAACAATATCAATTTCAAACTTGATCCCCTTAAATCAAAATATTTATATGAAGTGAAAAAATTTACAGGTTATTTGGGTGATTTATGTCCATGAATCATAACATGAAATAATGTAGGGAAAATATAGGAGTGGAAAGAAGATTTCCACAATGCATTTGAAATGGAGGATTTTTGATGTCCATTTCCTATGATCAAGTCTGATTAGAAATATTAAATTATAACAAATATTTCACTTATCTTCAACCCAAATCATAATATAATTCAAAGAAAATAAATACCAAACTAGTGTGCTTCAACACCAAGTTACAACCCTTTCGGGCACATTTCGTTAGCAAATTACATATCTAAAAATACTTTATTACAATACTAAATTTGTTTCTTATCTTCTCTATACGTGTTAAATGACTTCACACATTCAACTCAATGTTTATGTGAAATCAATAACTAACGTTGGAATATAATCAATCATAAGGATAACATGCAATAAAAATAAATCTGTATGTACACGAATTTGGATAGCCAGAACATTTCATATATATGATATCTTAATATAAAGCAAGTACAATTCAATTTCTCTGAACCTTAGCTAGAAAACCATCAAAAAATAAATCCTTAGTCACTAACTCCTAGCTAGGAATCACTCCACACAAAAGTTGGTTACTCCAGGATGAATCCTCAACAAGATAGCGTACGCATTGGAAATCACTCCTTGTCACCTTCACTTGCAACACACAAGTGAACAAGATATTCTCGCTCTATTTTCTCCACATCAAATACCTCCAAGTGGGACTATCTTGGGTTCCAAATGCCACAAAACCACAATCTTCTCTACAAGACCTATAAGATCAAGTGCTCTCTTTGTTGTAATATGGCGTCTCACACACCCTAGCTTCCTCAATTTCTCTCAAAAACCCTAGCACTCAAGGTATAGAGAGAAATTATAAAAATAATACAATGAAGGAGACTAAGTCACTCTAGCTCTCACATTGTAGTACGAATGTGAGAGTACAATAATCAATGAGAGGACTCTCTTCTCCCTTTATTTATATGAAAACTAAGAGAGGGCAACCTGTTGAAGCTTCAAAAATCGCTGCAACAACATGGGGGATGACCACCCGGTCTGGACCTTAAAGCAGCTTCATTTCCGTTTGGAATGGTGGTTCCGACTGGTTCAACTAGGTCCAGTTACATTCTCTTAATCTCCAATGGCTTTAAAATATGACTTTCATTCACCAATGGAGAAGAGACATCAGATCGACCCTCTTGCTGATCAGGCAAGAAAGTGATCCTTAAGCTGATTTGGGGTTCAGCCAATCCACTACTAAAGTTTGCCTCTTTGGAAAGAGGACTTAAAAGAATGTAGAAATTAATCTGAATGCAAACTTATTCTAAGATGCAAGCAAAAGAAACTATCTTAATCCTATCTCAATTAGACATATATAGATCTAACCCAACCAAGAGCAAGATATTTAAAGTATTGAGATTTAAATGTCTTGTTTATAATGAATATCAAGCTAATGAAGTAGTTCAACTAACTGACATTACAAATACCACACACATTCTGTTGAGACCTTTTAACTGAAATAATCAATCAACAACACTCTGGAAAAAGTTCTCAGAATGATTTTGATCATTTAATCAATGACTTGAATTATTAAACAATAATATGCAGAAGAAGTTCACAACATATCACTATTTATTAAACCAGTATTAAAAGACATTCATGACTAAATAGTTACTTAAAAATCAGAATTTGGCCCATAAGAGCAGAGATAAATAATAACAAAAAATAGAGACAAATTACCCATACTGACAAAAGTGCACAAATATGTAAGTAAATTGACACAATTCTGTCATCATAAAATGAAACCAACATTTAAAACAATAGTATTCGAAATACCAATTTATTGAATCCATTTCTCTAGCTCCGGTCTCTAATAGTCCCTTACAATGCTTGAGCTTCTGCTTTCAAAAGTAGAGCTAAAATAGTGCAAACTCTGCTCATTATACATAACTCATAATGTAAAAGAAAAATCTCAATAATCTCCAGATCTGAGATTTCTCTCCTCCCATCTACAACTCTAAATCCCTATTACATAAGTGCTTTTATAATTCTAGAATTGCAGAGGAGAGCAGCCCTTAATTACATTCTGCAATCTGCTATTTATAATATTTCCAAAGGTATTTTTGAGAGGAAAGTTTGTAAAAGCAAAATCTGCCCAATCAATTTTATTTGCTCAAAATTCTCATCTTTAATTGCTGGAGCATCCTCATTGATTGAGATCCTTCTCTTCATATCTCTTCTACTGTTTTTTCTGCAAAAAGAAATCAAAATAAATTAAGATGCAACCATAAAATCAAAATGTCATTTCTAGCATTAAAACAAATCCAATAAAATGCAATTAAATAAATAATTGAAAAGGAAATCCAAGCTTTCTATTGATTCCTGTGATGATTTAATTGGCTAAGGATATTATTGATGAATGAATCTGCGCTTTAGAAGAGGCTTGGGCAAATGAAAATGAAGAAGCTAAAACTCAGAAAATTGATTTTGTTTAGAAATTCAGAGTTTGATCTTCTGTTTGTTTTTAGACCCAATAAATGACTAAATCTGTTAGTGAAACCTCCTCAGAAATGTTCTCTTTGATTTTATCTTTCCAATGAGCCGTCATGGGCTTCATTTGGCCAAGTAAAGCTCAATCTATGAGCATCCAAAATTGATAAGTCAAATCTGGCATAATTCTGGAAATTTTGTTGCTGGGCTAAAATATCAAAATTTTAATTAAAAGATTTAATTCTAAATTAGACTCTAATCATCTGATAATTAATACTAATTTAATGGTTAATCATAAATTAAACTAATTAATTAATAAACTATTAGATATCAGAGAAGAGTCCTCATCTACTGTCTTATCTTTCCCCCGTAGATCTACTATAGACAGAAAGAGGATAGATAAAATGTGCAGAAGTTCACCATTATATAGAAATCCTGAACTTGTTAACACTACTTGCACAAGTTCTCTTGTAAATACTTGCAAACATATTTCATTCTTTGAATTAGCCCAGATGGTAAATTTTTCTTCCTTAGAAGTTAAATGTCCAAAGTGTCAATATCCAGTTATTTTAAGCTAGCTTGCAGATTTGGTAATCCATGAGAACCATCATCCTAGGATTGGTGAAGCCCCACCTACAATATCTGTCAATCCATGTCCTAATCCTAAGTGCTCAGAAATTCCATTTCCTCATGAGTTAGAGCATGTTTTAATGATGCATGAGATTCCTATTTTGGAAAATGAAGATCCGAGGTTAACCCAAATGTTTTCAATAATGTGACCAGCCAAACCGAGATATGGTCTTGGTTATCTTGAGCAAGCTAATGGCCTTATACCAGATTGCTGATTTGGTTATATTTCGGATGACTGCAAAAAGCCAGCAGTCATGGAGATGCATAAATTCTTCACTTTAATGGATGGATGTCTGAAAAATAAAGTCTCTGCCAAATGGATGAAAGCCATGTTGAATTGGGATCTTTTTACAAATCTTAAAGTAGAAGAATTTGGTTCCAGTCATTTTATGTTTGAGAAAATAAAATTGTCTCAAAGAATGGAAAAACCACATGGACTGTACTAACACATCGATCTCATTCTATGTTTGGTTAGAAAAGAAAAAACAACAAATGATTTTATTGACGGATGCATCCACTTCATCTCAACATTCTTGGATAGCATTAGATGGCCTTGAAGTTGAAACACCTACAACTTTTCCTACATACAAAGACATAGTGCTTGGAGAAGCACAAAATTCTGCCAAAGCAATACCATTAGTATTAAAGGATGATAGTGCATTTGGTACTGATCGCAGAATACATAAAACTTCTGAACAACTGAATTGGACAAACACAACTGTGGAAGGTATTATGGCCAAATCCAAAGAGGTCAAAGAACAATTTGATACTGTCCAAGTTTCTTTAAACTCTGTAAATAATTCCTTGAATAAATTTCAAAATTCTACTTCAGTAATTAGAGGATATGTTAAAGAATCTCTAATAAAGCTAGAGAATGTTGAAGACAAAATGGTAGAACATATTGGTTCTACATCTGGACAAATAAATGAACTGGTACAGAAGATGAATCAATTATCTATATCCAAAACAGAAAAACCAGTTCCTTCTTATTTTTTGCATAAAGCAAGTGTCCGTATTCAGGATCCTGTCAAGCCAGTTGACAGGTTTCCTTTCTTATTCCCCAAATAAATTGCATCCCAAGAACCATAAAAAGTTGAAACTCCAAGTGAACATATTTTTATAGCAAGTCTGTTTAAGGAAGAGGAAAAAGAGCCAGAAGTTATGCCTATATATGAGCCTTTGGAAAGTCAGTATGACAGATATTCAACACCTGATATTAGAGGAAAAGACAAACTGCGTGAAACCCACAATTTCTTCCCTGATTCTCATAGGGAATGGACTATAGATAACCTCAGTGTCAGCTAGATAAGACAAATGGTAGACATGATGTTTACCGAATACAAACTTATGCGTCTAAGAGGAAAAACTGAGGTAGAAGCCTACAAAACAATTATCCAGTGTTTCACAGGCACACTATCAAAATGGTGGGAAATAGAATCCTCTCCTGCTTTAATTAAACAGATGGAAGAACAACGTCTCAAAGATGAGTAAGGAAATATAATTCATAATTCAGATGGGACAGTACAGAACAACATGATTGGAGCCTTGACCTCCATGATTGTTGAGCACTAGGGTGGTTCTAAGGCTGAAATAGCCGATAAGCATGAGATTATTTTAATGAATCTCAAGTGCAATAAAATATCCCAATATGAAGACTTCCATCGAGATTGGATGCAAAGAATCTATGAAGTCAAAGACTCAAAGAATTTGTTATGAAAGCAAGTTTATCTTACAACACTTCCTTCCAAGTTTGTTGACTATCTCAGAATGCAAGAATTTTTTCAAATGCCTTTTGAGTCTCACACATGGGGACAAATATATTCAATTATTACTAAAACTCTGGTTGGTCTTTGCACAAGCTCAAAAGTTAATAAGTCTCTAAAAAAGTTGTCCAGATTCCCCGACAACAAATCATTGTGTAGCAAGTATGGATTATCTCTTGATGATCCATTACTAAAAAGGAGAAAAATCAAGAAACGAGCCAAGAAAGAAAAGAATTTATCAACCAGAAAATACTTTAAGTCGAGGGCCGATATTTTCGACAGCATAAAAGGAAGGGATATTACAAATATGTCCCTAAGACACATTATTATAAACCATCTGATATTCACCTGCATAGTGCTAAGCAAGAAAAATGCAATAAACTAACATGTTGGTTGTGTGGCAAAAATGGACATACTGCAAATAACTGTCCAATAGGTGAAGAATCAAAAAGAAATCGAGGCAAGAAATCTCAGCCTCAAAATAAAAAATTAAAAACTCCAAAAACAGAGGCTCAGTGTCTTTGCATGAGGTGTGAGTCTAGGAATCATAAAACTGACCATTGCCCCAATATGGTGATCAAAGAACACCCCCAGGTTCAGCAGCAACAGATGCTTGATTCATCGGTTGAAAGTTCTAGTTCTGTATATACTTCAGAAGAAGAAGTTGAAGAATTAAACTTTTATGCAAATGCTTGTGATTGTTCAGATTCTGAAAATTGTAAATGTATTTTCTCTTCTGAATCTGAAATTTCTAATGAATCTTCTGATGAAGATATACAGCCACAGAAATACAAGGAAAAAATTCTTATGGCACAGACAGAAGAAGATGAGATAAAAATCTTGTCTCAAATAAGAGCTATGGAAGGAGAAATGAAGAATCGCCTTATGGAAGTCTTCATGGACCAAATGAAATCTTCCAAGAGAAGTTCTTTAAAGAAGCCACTCTTCATTGACACCTCTTATGAAAAGAATGCAAAATCATTCCAAAGACATCAACAACAGGATAAGATTCACGCGCTTACCTTGGGGGAGGTAAGTCATGAAATTCACAATCTCAAATATGAATTTTCTATTCTTAAATCTTAGATTGTGAGATTAGAAAAAGGCAAATCCATTGATGAAGCATATCCTATAGAAGAATATGATACATAAGAATTTTACAAGCCAAATGTACAGATTTATGAAGGAAGAAAAGATACTGCTTCAGGTTTTCAGGAAATGAGGATACTCGCCATAGAATACTAGCAACATCATGTACAAATAAATATTTGCATACAAGGACAGATGTTCAAATTGACTGCTCTTATTGATTCTGGAGAAGACGTAAATATTTTAAATACAAAAGTGATCCCTGCTAAATATTGGATGACAACATAAAGAAAAGTTATTGGCTTGGGAAGTAAAATGTTGAAGTATGAAATTCCCAAGGCATCTATCTGCTTTGATTATCATTGCATAAAATTAAAATTTGCAGTTGCTGACATCCCTGTTGATTGTATTTTAGGTAACATATTTTTGGCTGCTGCCGAACCACATGGTTCATATAGAACAAAAAAGAATATGGGTGGATATTTTATTACTATTCCTACCTCCTCGAATGGCCCAAGAAAAAATAAATTACCATATGTCTCAGCTCCACGAGTCTCGACAATGGTTCAGACTATGGAAGAGCTAAAGAAAGCTGAGTCAAAGCTAACAGATCTAAAAGATCTGAAATCCACCATTCATATCTCACCACAGCTAAGCTTACCAACAATACAAAAGAAGATTTCAGAATTAAAGGCACAAATAGAGAAAGAATGTTGTGCAGAAGATCCAAATGCTTTTTGGCACAGAAAGCAATATTGTGTTGAATTGCCCTATAAAATAAAATATACAGGTAAGCCATGTAAAAGTAAGGCAATTCCAATGAATAATGAATATCGTGATCTCTGCAAAAAAGAAATCATGAATCTGTTGAGTAAGAAATTGATCAGAGAATCAGACAGCTCGTGGAATTGTTATGGGTTCTATGTAAATAAAAGAGCAGAACAAATCAGAGGCATCCCAAGGCTAGTCATCAATTATAAGCCTTTGAACTCAGTAATAGCAGATAATACATATCCGATTCCCCACAAAGGAGATCTGATAAGCATAATAGTAGGAGCAGAAATATTTTCCAAGTTCGATATGAAATCAGGATTTTGGCAAGTTGCTATATTAGAAAAAGATAAATTTAAAACATTTTTCAGTGTCCTATCCGGACATTATGAATGGAATGTAATGCCTTTCGGCCTAAAGCATGCACCATCCAAGTTCTAGAGGGTGATGGACTCTATATTTAAACCCTTCTTCGATTGGCTGATTGTGTATATAGATGATATACTTATCTTTTCAAAAAATTTGCAAGATCATTTTAAACATATACAGACCTTTGTAAATACAATAAAAAGGAATGGTCTTGTATTAAGCAAAAAGAAAATCGAAGTCTTTCAGACTTCCATTAAATTTCTTGGACATACTATATTCAATGGCCAAATCTCCTTGCAAACACATGCCCTGGAATTCTCTAACAAATTTCCAGACATCATTACAGACAAGACACAACTACAAAGATTTCTTGGTTGTTTAAATTATGTAAGTAATTTCTATCAAGACTGCACCAATGACAGAGGCTTATTAAATCAGAGGTTGCGCAAAAATCTTGAACCTTGGACTCCACTCCATACTAGAACAGTTCAAAAGATTAAAGCCAAGGTCAGAGGCCTTCCCATACTGTATATATCTGATGATGCAGCTTATATGATTGTAGAATCCGATGTTAGCAACATCAGATGGGGGGGTATATTAAAACAGAAAAAATATTATGAAGAATAGGTTATCCAGTTCGCTTTAGGAACATGGAACCCCACTGAGAAAAGATATTCTACTATAGAAAAAGAGGTGAAAGCAGCATTGAATAGCATCGACAAATTTGAGATCCATCTGGTCAATAAACCATTTCTTCTCAGGACAGATGTGTCTGCCCTTAAGAAGGTGCTTAATAAAGATATCAAGAAGCTTGGAGAAGTCAAATTCTCCAGTTGGCAAGCCCTTTTTGCAAATTTTGATTTCGAAGTGGAACACATCAAAGGAGAAGACAATTGTCTACCTGATTTTCTCAGCCGAGAATACATACAAACCCAATCACAAGAACAAGAACATGTCTTTGTTATTGTTACTGAATGGGACCCAGATAATGAACAAGAAGTTCTCAAAACTATCAGAGAGGACCAAAGCTGGGAAGAATACAAGGAGAACTGGAAGCCAACCTAGCAGCTAAGACAAACAAAAGTCTTAGATGCAGATCTACAAACACATACAAATATTTTACACCTAGTGCCTGAAAGAAGAGTATTTCCCAAAGGAAATCACTAGATCCATGATATGGTGTATACTAGCAGTATCGCTGCAACTCATCAAGCAGAAGAGGCATTGCAAAATAATTTCCATGACATCACAATGATCTGGTTTGAAGGAGGAAGACAAATAAATATCTATCACAAATATTTAGTCATCAACATAACCAGAAACACAGATTGGACAATCACCATAAATTCTCCTATCTTATGGCCACAAAATAATCCTAATCTTATTTTTCCTGACACTATGTTTAATTTTACAGGTTACAAAAAATTATGGTGGGATCTCCTAAATGTTGATGGAAAGAAAGAAATCCATTATACAAAATTAAAATTTGGATCAATTAGGTCCATGCAAAGAAATCAATTTTCAGGATGGTTAGGTGACTGGTGGAGAGATTTTGGAGTAAATTGCATTGCTATAGATCCGATTTTTATGAAAGTTATTTTCAGATGTCATGTGACAAATGCTACCACAGAAATGTCGTTGACTGTTTTCATATTCTTTGTACCACAGTAAGTGATCTGCTGAATTATCCAGATCACCATATACTACAACAATTTATGGCTAGGCATGACGAATGGCTAGCCAGGACTAAAATAAAGCATCAATATGTGCTAAATAAACCTATGATAGTTCGGCGGATCTATACAAAGGCATGGGACAACCTCATTTATCCCAAAAGTAGGTTCTCAGGAATCACAGCTCTCGGTAAATCATGCGACAATACTAGTCCTTCTACATAAAAAGGTTTCCGTGGGTTTATCCAGAAAGATCCACTATGTAATTATGTTGTCCAGTCATGAGGACTATTCATGGCCAGTTTCCTCGTGGGCCTTAACTGGTTAAAAGACATCCACTTTGTAGATAAGATGCTTTCTGTAGGATTTATTGTAATCTTGTAATAGGAAAAAGATTATTTAGTCACGAGACTCGGAGCACTTCTTCGACTTTTGGTGGATATTGAACCACATCTCCGTGATTGATAAAATCTTTCGTACTTAACTTGTTAGTTCGATGGTCGGATGTTTGTCCCCTCTTCTTCCTATAAAACGAAGAGAGTCAGGCTCATTCGGGGCATCGAAAGTTAGAGTTATTGTGTCTTTTGAATTTTGGAGTCAAGAGCTTCTCCTGCTCTACAACTGCAGACATTCAGTCTAATCTGCTTGCATCACGAGAAAACTCAAGTGATCTGAGAAGTCTGCACATCAGTGTGAGAGCACTGGTGAGAACCTAAAGTGGCCAAATCATTAGTGTGTCTGTCTATATGTGTGTTTTGAGTACATGTTCAAAGACAGAGTTTGTGTCATCGCCAGGTAGCCTCCAGTAAGCTATCTCAGTATTGAGTAGCAATAGTCTGGTAAATGCGAACACAATCCATCTTTGGTATGAACAGACTATAAATCAAGTGTAATCGATATCTGAAAATTCAATAAAATAGTGTTATTTCATTTTCCGCTTCCGAGTACTGTGTGCTTTAATTTGTGCTGATGTGTAGTAGTTGTCTCATAATCTTCACTCGAAGTTCATTAGGGGTTCGCCAAAGGTTCGAAGGGATGCCAAACCGTTGGAAGGAGAGGAAGCCATATGTAAGGTCATAGAGCGTGAAAGCTCCGAGTAGGTTTGCACTAAGTTCACCAGAGGTTGATCAATGAAGACAAACAAAGAGAAACAACAAGGGCAAGTCAGCAGAGACTGACAACAACATAGTGCGCGGAGCACACGATACTGTAGCAAGCTTTGTGAAAGCCTCTGCATAAAATTGATATAATCAACTATTTGTAAATTATTTAATATTAATCTAAATAACAATTTAATTTAATTAAATTAATTACAATTTATATATTAATTAATTTAATTAATTTAAAATTTAATTATTCTAATATTAAATATTTATTCTAATATTAAGTTATAACTACCTTACTTCACTCCATTTCCATCATATGTATGAGTGTTAACTCAAAACCATTTCCATAAGTATTATGAAGACTATGGTCAAGCTCCAAGCCCTTTGACTCCTTCACAATCGCAGATCGGGAGGTGAGGGTTATTGCAGTTTTAAAAAAATATATCAACTGAAAACTTGTGATGCGATCTTCCAATCCGAATTTTTTATTTTATTTTATATATTGTTTTATTTTAATAAAGACTAGTTTAGTTATAAAATTATTTAAAGCGTATTTTGCTTATCTAAACTACAACCATTTTGATAAAAATAAAAATTAAACTACAACCATTTTGACAGTCTGGGTTTTCGAGATTAGTAATCTATTTGAAAATTGGAGTAAATTATTAAAATCCCGATGCTTTATGATTTGGCTGTATAAGTGAAAAATGAAAAATGTTAGTGATAACTAACTAGGGGTTAATATTTAAATAAATGCATTATTGAACTAATTTAATTACAAAAATGGGATATTGTACATTTTATGCATTTTTAACCCAGGTGACATAAATGATTAGACTTCAAAGGAGTGTCGTTTACAAACCAATTGACCAAATGAGGCGAAACAAGTATCAATGGAAAGCTTATAAAAAATCGATTTTAACAAAGTAATAAAAAACAAAAGCCTAAAAAATGAAAAATTAACAAAAGCATAGGATAATCAACTTAATAAAAATCCTAAAAGGCGTTTAGCCAAAATTTTTATAGAAAGGGTCCCCATTATTTGAAGTGAACAAATTAATAATGGAGGGGTTGTGTTTTACCACAACAATGGCAATACATGTGAGAAGAACCAGTTATCTCTGTTTGATATGAATGGTATTTTCTTAAAATTAAAGTAAAAATAATTAAAGAAGAGAAAATTATTTTTTGGAATGCTTGAATAGGTTCATTAATCTGAATAAAAGCAAGAATCATCTTATTGTAATTTTTCTTAAAATTCCTCATAAATTAAAATATTTCAAAACTCTATATCAGTGCTTAATTAGTTGTAGAGATAAAGCAGGGGTCACTTTACAGCTTAGCTTTTAAAATATACTCATTTGTCACAGGTAGAGCCACTGCTACCAGTAAACATTTATAGTCTCGATAGGGTTACCTTTTAATCATCAATGGTTCAGAATCCCATCTATTTAAGAATTATTGACCTAGAGATAAATCCATTTATATATATTTATTTTCTTTGTATTTTTTTTTATAAAGCCGTTGTCTTGGTTTGGTAGCCAGATAGTTGACAATGCCATTCACTGGTTATAATTGGACTAAACAAGTTGGCTCATGATGAGACCCCATGTCTTATAATTGCTTAAATATATTTTTTTGGATTACACTCTAGAAAAATAAGACTTTTTGGGATAGGGAGAATCATTGACTCCTTCAGAGTTAAGAATGACAATTTCAGAGTTAAAGGTGCTTTGCTGTAAAGTGTCATTACTTGGTTAAAATTAACTTTTCTTGACTGATAATAGAATTTTGAAACATCTTAATAAAATACCGAAATATAAAAATAACTACAATTTTGATGAAAAAGAAATTTCTTAGATTTTATGATACTTTGTCAATCTACTCTTGTTTTGTAATCTCTTCCTTAAGTATGTCTACCTTTATAATAAGAAAAACAAATTTTATTAAGAGATTTAAAGAAAAAGCTAATAGTAGACTATTAACGATTTTTCCCTAAGGAAAAAAATTCTTAAGCTAAAGTGAGAAAAGGAATCAGCCAACAAAAATAAAAATGAAGAAATTTAAAAGTGGAAAGGAAAATCCAACTTTTGAAAGATAAAATCCAACAAGAATGTTTATACTAATGTCTCAACAAAATTAAGTAAAAGAAAGTAATCATGTAACTATTCCTTCTTATGTCAAGATTCAGAAAAATTATACCTTGCAAGGTTGCAAATGTTTTGGGCTTTAGATAGCAGTGATGATAAAATTCAGCGACAATGAAAACTTTCTGTCTGATGACAATCTTGTTGTTTCAAAGCATCATCTTAATCATTTTCTAATAAAAGGAATGCTTAAGGAAACCGACTAATGGTTCAAAAACTTCCTAGTGTAGCTGTTTCAACGAGGATTATCACTGCTTCTTGAAATAAATCCAGGAAAATAGTATAGGACTTCAAAATATGACCTGACAGAGGATTGGAAGATTTTATGAAGAGCTGCAAAACAGATTTATATATCAACAGAATTTAAAAACAAAACTGAAACTAAAGTAACGAAATGGAAATTAATAAAAGTGGGTATATGAATCTTACCATTGGAAAATTGCATTTGATCTTACCTGAAAGGTATAAGTTTCTCCAATACTAGCTGACTTCTTCTTTTAGTTAACATTAAAAACTTGAAGAAGTCAAACTAACCAAAATCCTATAACCCAAAATCATTATTTATTTTATTTAAACTAAAGCAATCAACAAAATGTAAAAATGGAATGCTTTGTGTTCAAGTGAATTAAAACAAATGCATCAAAAATGAGAAAGAGAATATGCAGTGATGAATGTTCTCAAAATATTATAAGTTTCATATAAACTCCATGATTTTTATAAATTGTCCAGAATTAAGACCAAATCCAAGATAATGAACTTTAAATGTGAAGATAGAGAGGTCTTGAATTTCATATTTAATTATGGAATTATATATTTAAAACTGAAATATATGCGAAATCGAAATGATTTAAATATGCTGCAAATTTATTATCAATTGCTTTAGTACCATAGGAGTTACCCAAGATTACTTTAAAATAACACAACCCCTTATCAGATGATTCACATTGCATGTTTCTTCACCATGCTTAAAGTTCAATCTGCCAAAATTTCACCTTCGCTGATATGCCATATATCTATTAAATATTAATGGCATAGAGGCATGCGTTGGAGTCTATTGCATCGGAAGTTGTAATGGCAAATTTGCAATATGAGAACATGCGATGAGATGGAGTGATCACAATATTGAATAATTGTTATATCAAGGATCGGGGAATAGTCACATCGTGCTTTATACTTCGAACATCGCACATCGTACATCGCGCATTACAAATTCGGAATAGTGATACGACCATGAATAAAAATGCGATGAAGCGATTGCGATATCCGCATATCGGAATATTGGAAAATAGTCATGTTGGAAATGCCAATATGCTTCTTGCAATAGCGAGAATGCGATGAATGACGTGGCTCTTAGGTGGGACCATCTTTGGATCTCAAAAGAAATCGGCGATCGGAAAAATTAAGTACAAGATGTAATATTCTTGATACACCGATATGCGATGAAGAATGGACTCGATAGATTTATTATGAGAATTTAATAACACATCGGATCTGAAACATCAATACTTTTAAAATTATGCCCCTACCATTATTGCGATTGAATGGACACGATATTTCTTATGAACTTGATTTAATTTTCATATCAGGTCCCGAATTATATGGACATCACAACATTGGTAAAGTTATTTTATCAGAGATCGGTGATTCAAGATAATGGAAGTATATTCCACTGAAAACCTCTGATATGCGAAATGCGATATAACATTTTATGAGAGAATGAGTGAGGTGACACATCGGAGGTTTTGCATTAGAAATTTGTTATCAGAAAATGCTAAGAGCTACTTCCGATGAAATATTACGATACAAATGGTTGTGATATGGATGATGTGATATCGGAATGAAATAATTGACGAAGAAGAGCGGGATGGGAATATTGCGAATATATATTCGTTGTAGTATCAGCAACATGAAAATCAAGTTGAAATGTTTCTGATATGAATCTTGTGATACTGTTTTAAATTTCAATTGGGTTCTCTAATGAATGAAAACAAAGTTAAAGAATGCTCAAATTCTAATGGATCACAAATAAAATTTCCCTGAACCTGTTGCAAATTTGAAATGGGTTTGCCGCTTACTTCAAGTTTTGAAAACAAATGAAAACCTGTAAATAGAACATAACACGAATAAAAAAATAAACTAAGGAAAAGAGAAATTAATAATAGATGAAAATGAACTTGTAAATGCGTACCTGGAAGGAAATTCTCTGTAGATTTTACCTCATGAATCTTCAAATTCTTTCTTCGATTTATTAAAATTTTGACTTTATTCAAAATTATCTCATTATTTATTTTAAATTAGAGTGGGCAATCAGCTTAAGGGAAATCATTTACTCATGTTCAGGGAATCTGAAATTCATAGAATTCAACATAAATGAAAATATGCTTCCTTTTGAATTGCAATAATAATTATTATCTCTACTCATTCTAAATTAATCTTGATTGAAGTCTGTATTCTTATAGCGGCTGTTCAATAATGTCTTTAGTAAAATAAATATGATGCATATTACAACATCAAATAATAAACAAAAGATTAGAATAGGATAATGCCACTAATTATGAAAGAATATCAACACAGATTTAAATGCGTGCATATAATAGCATAGACACCCTTACGATCATTTTAACAAATTCCAAGGAAGATAACATGAACTTCATGTGATTATAGCAAAAAGTAAGACTGATTAATAATAATCAAGTTGGCATTAAGCTTGCGAGCTTAGACAATGAAATTAGGAAGTTTTTGCATCATCAAAATTTTCAACATAACAATCTAAGAAGAAAATTTTAGAAGGAAATATTGAAACAGAGAAAAGTGGCTTTAAAGTGATGTGTCCCAGGTGCATACTCAATTAAATTCTGTCAAGACATTATTTGAAATAGGCAGAGATGTATTCATGGGTAGAGGTATTGCAGCTAGAGATTTTTGATTTAAAAATGGGAAGAAAGAATCAAAAAGTTTACAATGAGAAGAAAATGTTTCACTGAAAATGTATATGATACGAGAAGCGTTGATTGCTTTGCTTTATTTATATCCGTAGAACTATTGAAAATAAATTAACTACATTAATTCTACTTCCATTCTAACCATATGCAGGAAAATGGCTAGGTATAGTCATATTTCCAGTGTAACCATTCTCTCATTTTAATTCCTGCATATATGTACAATTCAAATGTTAGTAATAAAAATACAAATTTAATTAAACTAAGAAAATTAAATATGAAATCAGAATGTACAATTATTGTTAGCAGCGTATTTACAATCACCTTCTTTTGAAATGTCTTTTCCAACTGAATTCCAATTGGATCATAAAAACCTGGATGGGTTTCCATTAAGGATTGGAAAATGTTCAAAAGAGAAGATGACAAGCCAGATTGTGGATATGAGCTTTTAAATTCAAAGGCCTGGAAAGAATTGTTAGTGTTATGTACAAATGTTAAGTTATTAATAATCTTCCTTGAAGGAAAAATTTCCAAACAATTTTGAAATAGGCTAATGAAAAATGGATGGAAATCTGTCAAATAAAATAGAAAATAATTAATTGGATTGGATTCCTGTCCAGATTGTAAAAATACGTTCTCTTGTTGACACTGCCTTTGAGAAGATAGAAGCTTTTGATAAGAGATGAACATTGATTGAAATTGAAATATTAATAGCTTTTGATGTTCATGGTTATAATATGAAACTTCACTTTCCCAATAGGGCAATGCATTAATTGAGTGTTTGATATTAAAGTGCTCAATATGCCAGCGTAAAGTGTCAAAAAATATATCAGAAATAAAATCAAAAAATAAATCTAAATTTAAACAAAATAAGTGAAAAAGAAAAAATAAAATGAAATCACTATTGGTACAACTAATGTTTTTTTTTTGTTTTTTGTTTTTTTTTTTTGTTTTTTTGTTTTTCTTCTAAATATGTCTAAAATCTATCACTGTAACAAAATGATACATGGAGGCACTGGCCTCTACAGTTTGTAGCCAAGGTTCATGGAATATTGCAATCAAAACAAAACGAAGATTGCCCAGAAGAGGGAAACCAGTCCAGTCCAAAATAGATTTGCTGCCCTCGCAGGGGAAACCAACATGTGAACATAGAGTGATATTCTTCTGAAAACAACTTTAAAACTAACTATTTTGCTCAAAAATGCAGAAATAAACGCATAGGACTGGGTGCCTGGCACCTGAAACCTTAAGACACGTGTTGGTCATTTGGTGTCGACGGGTGTTCCTCAAGAATTAGACACCTGTAGGCATTGAGGTCATCCTCGTATTTTGGGAGTTCACCTGTGTCTTCCTTCTCCAGATTTTCTCGATTTTGCTATGCTGCAGAAGGCTCGCCCTAAGCAATATCATTCTTCTCCGTTGCGCGAGTGCGACGTCCTTCAGCATTGGAAGGCTCCTCCTGAAACGTGACTGTTATGGTGGCCTTGATAAGAGGTCGATCTAGAGAGCATTGGTATTGGAGTGTTGAGAGTTGGAAGGGAGAGTAGTAGTTGATGGACAGGTTTGCGAGGGCTAGGAGCGAACAATGCGAGTGCTACCTCTACCATTGCATGTATTAGGATAACGAGTTGAGAAGTGATTTGACGAGGGGGAGGAGGAGTCAGAGACCGTTGAGGGCAAAGAATGGAGCATTCTGCCTTTGCTATTGCCCCTCCTGCAATGCATTCGTTGGCGCAGCTGAGGCATAATTTCATAGGGAGAAAGGGACTGACTATGAGGAGTAGGCAATGAGTAGAAATGGTCACTTTGGGTGGTGTTATCAGAGGCAGAAGGCTCAGAAACGAGGGTCAGGCTACATAACAGGCTTTGCGAATAGTGGTTTCCCTTCCAGAATTCTATACAACAGAGAATATGGCATCTCCTGCCTGTTGTCGTGCGAGTGCTTGGCTCCACGATAGCCAGGGGGCACTTACATTTCAGAGGCAGATGAGCATAAACAGACGAGGATGCGGGCCGAAGAGCGCCTGAGGTTTCCATAATGAAGAGCCGAGGCGAGATGGCGTTGGTAAGTTGGTGTGAGTGCCACATTGAATTGCATTTATGAAGGCTGTAAAACATTTTTATTGCACTGTGTGTGAGCTTACGGGTGGCCATGTGGCTATGCCACTTGCTGGCCCTTATCTCTACCATCACATTAGGCTTTGTAAACACCCGCATCCGGGAGTTTTGCTTCTTTGTGCACCAGGGTAGTGCATTCCTGTAATTGAGTGCTATCATTAAGGATGGTGAGGGATCCTGATCTAAGTACTTCATCATTGTCTACCCTTGTATTTGCCAAAAGATCAGCAACCTTGCTGCCTTCCCTCTTGACATGATTGAAGGTGATAACTCTTCTGTTTTTTAACCATTGCTTAATGAGTTCTAAATGAGCCGCTAGTCTCCAGCTAGTAGCCACTTTAGAAGCCGGGGTCCCTAGTTGAATTTGATTAGCCATGTTGATGAGGATTTGGGAATCCCCTTCGATCACAACAGGGTGAAAATTGTGTTGATGAGCCAAACAAAGTCCCTGCCATAGACCTTCCAGTTTTGCTGAGTTATTCGTATCCCAACCAATTGATTCAAAATAAATTAAAAAAGGGGTGCCTTCATGATTCTTGAATATACCTCCATATCCTGCCTTTCCCGGGTTGCCTTTTGAGGCACCATCAAAGTTTAACTTGATCATACCTATTGGAGAGGGATTCCAATGAGTGGAAGGGCTAGAAGTGGTGGGAGAGATGTTGAGATCATCCTGAACAGGCAGAATCAGGATATTCCAATTCTCCCAAATATTCTGTTCCTATGCTTGAGTGGGAAGATCATTAGCCTACCATTTCTAGAGAGCCAAGGTTTCTTGAATATTCTGGCATAAATTGCTCCAAATGATGTCCATTGGAGTGCATTGATTATTAAAGATTCGCTTGTTTCTTTCCTTTCAAATTTTCCAAAGAAGCAGACCTGGAAGGATTTTCCATAGAGAGTTTAGTAGCTTGCTATTGTAGGGAGCATAGACCCAGTTATGGATGGTGCTGATAATGTCCCCTGAAATTCTGCAGGTTCTTTGACACCTGAAGTTGATTTTTTCCCATAATTTGTTGGCCAAGTTGCATGAGTCCATGAGGTGCTGAATGGTTTCGTTTTGCTGATTGCAATTGGGGCAGTATGAGGGTCCGTGGAAACCTCTTTTAATGAGATTATCGCATGTGAGAATTCTTCTATGACAAAGCAACCATATGAAAGTAGATACTTTGGGCCATATTCTAGGGGTCCACATAAGTTCCCAGACTGGGTCCACGGGTTCCTGAGTTTGAATCATCAGACCATATTCCTCCTTAATTGAAAAAATTCCCTGCGGGGTGTATCCCCATATTAAAATGTCATTTTTGTCTGAATATCTGATTTTCCTATTTTTGAGCTCTGTGTCCATTGCTTTGTAGAAGTCCTTCGTTTCTTGATGAATGATCTGTTCTGCCTTTTTTTGTTGCCTGTATCCCTGGTTGATATGTTGAGTCCAGTGCTGAGAGACTTTGTCATTCTGATGAATAGCATGTTCCCCAATATTTTGAGGATGGATGGCTTCTAGTAATTTGGGTCGTTGTTGCCATGAGTCAACCCAAAATCTAGCAGTGCCATCGTCTCTAATCTCCCAAAAACTGTGATGTTGTATCATTGCCCTGTGTTGTTTTGCTGCATTCCAAATTAGAGAGCCTGCATCATTATTTGTGAGTCTGATAATCTCTTCCGACGGTCGATTATTTGCATATTTTGCAGCCCATAATTTGGCCCATGGTGTGTGTGGGGCTAATAACCATTGCCACCATAGTCTCGCCCCCATCATTGCATTAATATGTTGAGGATCTCGCAGTCAAAGGCCTCCCTACTTTTTTGGTGTGCAAACTGTCGACCATTTCACTAGGACCCATTTACAATTTTTCCCTGAAGATCCCCAGAGAAAGTTGCATTGTATGTCCTTGATCTTTTTGAGCACCCACTTCAGCGCTGCGAGAATAGAGAAAAGGTATAGAGGCATAGTTTGTAGTACTGCTTTGATGAGAACGAGCCGACTTGCCATATTGAGGGCTCTATAATTCCATAAATAGAGCGGCCTTCAAGTTTTTCTAGGAGTAGATGCTAGGATGCGTGCTTTATAGCAGAGTCGTTCAATGGTGCGCCCAAGTATTTGGAGGGAAGATTGGCGACAAGAAAACCCAGGATTCTAGCTATATTTCTTTGTGTTACTGAGGGAGTATGAAAGAAGAAGATTTGAGACTTAACAGTGTTAATGGTAGTTCCTAAAGCCTCAGAGAAAGTATCTAACAATGATTTGAGTGTATAAGCTTCTTGGACTGAAGGGTGCCCAAACAACATATTATCATCCACAAATTGTTGATGAGTGATGGAAGAGGATGCGTGGGCAGAAATGCCTCTAAGGTTTTGAGAATGAAGAGCATGCTTTATAATATGACCTAAACCTTCTGCCATGAGGACAAAAAGAAAAGGGGAGAGGGGATCGCCTTGACGTATACCTCTAGAGGGGGAGAAGGGGCAAGAGGGGATGCCATTTACTAAGATGGAGAAAAAGGTGGATGAAATGAGATTCATAACCCATCTAACCCAGGTTGGGCTGAAGCCAAAGGCTATAAGCATTTGTTTTATATGTCCAGCTTAATTTGTCAAATGCTTTAGATAAGTCAATTTTGAGTAGCATACCTGCCTGTTTGTTGTGCTTTAGGGAGTGAATGATCTCATGCGTCAAAATTATGCCATCAAGGATTTGACGTCCCTCCACATATCTTGATTGTTCTTATGAGATGAGCATAGGGAGCAACGGCTTGAGTCTGTTGGTGATGACTTTTGAGATGATTTTGTATATAACATTGCAGAGTGCTATGGGCCTGAACTTCTCTGGAGTATTTGGCTGATCTTCTTTGGGAATGAGAGCTATGAAGGTTGCATTTAGAGACGGAAGAAGCCAGTGCATAGTCCGAGATTCTTCCACAACTTTCCAGACCTCTAGGTTGATGAGATCCCAGATGTGATGGAAAACATTGGAGGTAAATTTGTCAGGTCCAGGGGCTTTCCCATCTTTCAATTGAGCTATTGCTGATTCGACTTCCAAAAGAGTGACCGATCAAAGTAGTAGCTAATTGTGCTCTTCTGTTATAATTTTTGGCACATGTTGAAGAATTTTGTTTATGGACGATTTCCTGTTTACTTGAGGCTCTTGATGTACAGATTTAAAATGGGTGAGGAGTTCTCTCTCAATGTCATCATGTTCCTCCATTATTTTTCCCTGTTGATTCTGAAGTTGTGCAATGTTATTATGCATTCGTGTCTATATGGTGGTAAGATGAAAGAATTTGGTATTCCTTTCGCCCTATTTTAACCATTTGATTCTTGATTTTTGCTTCCAAAGTACCTCCTCTTGCTTCCTTCTGTCTTCTAGCTGAGTAAGAAGATCTTGTTCTTGATTTGCTAGTGTTGTGGTTCTCCCTTTCTCGATAATTCTCTACTGGAGCTCAATCATGCTTTGCTCAAGTGTTTTTTGAGCTTGAAAAATATTTCCAAAGGTGGAATGATTCCATTGCTTGATTTGCCGTTTGAGATTCTTTAGTCATTGTTGGAATTGATACATGGTTCATCCTTCAGGAGGAGTGAAGTTTTCCCAAGTTGTTTTGGCTATATTTTTGAAGTCTAAATGAGAGAGCCAGAAAGCTTCAAATCGGAAAGGCCTTCTAGTAGAGTCTCCTAGTCTTTGCCACTGAAGTGAAATGGGCCAATGGTTTGAGCCTGACAGAGGCAAGATTGAGGCTGTGATGTCTCCGCCCAGATGAATGGCATTGTCTGAAATGAGAATCGATCTAGCCGAGATGCAATTTGTTGGGATCCTGATCTTTTGTTATTCCAAGTATAGATTCCATTATTGAATGGTAAATCTATCAGCCAATTGTTTTGTATATAGTCTTTGAAGCGGCTGCTTTCATTGTCCAGTTTGACTCTGCCTCCTTTTTTCTCCTCCAGTTTAGTAATCATGTTGAAATCCCCACCTGTGATCCATAGTGGGTGTGTTCTGGTGGAATTGAGAGCTTCCAATGTGTTTAGTAGTGCAATATTTTGCAATGAGTCCTAAGGATAATATACATTTGACAGATGACCATGTATATTAGTTCCTATGATGTGGAAAGTGGCCTATATGAGATGATGAGAGGCATGAAAGTCTGTGAGTAAGATAGCCTGCGTATTCCATGCGATGGTGAGTCCTCCTGAGGCGCCAGAAGCATCCACCACAACTGAGTGACATCCTGGCCAAGATCTAGATAGAATGGAACCCAATGTATTACTGTTGCATTTTGTTTCTTGCATAAAGAAGATTTGTGGTCTTTCATGTTGTATCATGTTTTTTATCATTCTGTATTTCCTAGGGCTGTTGAGCCCTCTTAAATTCGATGAGATGAGATTCATGGCTGAACAGTGGGTAGCGACCTATAGTACTTAGTTAACTTGGAATATCTTCCTGACTCCACCAACATTTCCCCAATGATGATGGTTCTTTGCAGATCTGTCTTTCTTCCCCTTTTCTTGCTATCTTTGTGGAGATTTTTCCTGTCCCAACTGCTGCCTGGTTGTATGCCTTAGGTTCTCTGCTGATGCACTCTTGAAAGGACTACTTCCAAATTTTCGAGCTGCCTATCTGGAATTTTGTCAAACTCTTTCTTTCAGCCCGCTTGTTCAAGACTGAAGATGTCTAGGTCTCTGAGGTCAAAGCTCTCTAGTTCCTCGTCCATGTGGCTAGGTTGGTTGCTCTCAGGCATTGAGTCAGTTGTCTTGGCAGGATCTAATAAAAAGTTGTCGATGTCCATTCCTTTTGCCTGCCATATGACTATATCTGTCTCCTGGTTGGGGATGGATGGAGAGGCTGCTATATTTTGATCAATTTTCGGATCATGCAAAGGTATACTAGAATCATTAATTTGAGTTGAGGTAGATGGTGCGGAGGATGGTTCAACAGGTTTGGATGGATCTGCTTTCAGACATGGAATGTTATGACAAAATATCAAAGCTATTACTGGTGAAGGGTGCAGAGGAAGTGGGCAAGGGGTTTTTGGGGGCTTTTTGGCATGCTTCTTTCGATTGGTAACCTTGGTGAATACTTCAGAATCAGACTTCTACGAGTTATCATTGGTTTTGGGGGAAGCGTTTAATGGACATTCTCGGAATAGATGGCCATGAGCATAACATTTTCTACAGCTGAAGGGAACATGTTCATAATATATGGGTTGAATCCATTCAAAATCATCATGAAGTAGGCTTACCGAATCCGTGAGGGCTTTGCCTAGCAGCATGTAAACACAGATGCGAGCATACGAAGTATACCTTCGGAGCTTTGTTTCCTCTACAATCTTTATGAATTCTCCTAGTCCATTTCCAATAGCTTTTAGCGATTCTTTATCCCAGTATTCCAGAGGCAGAGAGTACATTCGAATCCAAAATGGCCCCCAACTGAAGTCCTCTTTATCTGGATTAAATCTTTCAATCCAATCCCTTAAATACAGACCTGCTGCATTGAAGAAATAAGGGCCGCCGTCTAAGATTCTATTCCTATCTTTGATGCAATTGAATATAGCATTGAAGAAACCTTTTGGCCCTAGCTCTAGGGTAACATGTCCTTTTGGTTTCCATTTTGAAGCAATCCATCCCTGCAAGGCTTTCTTTGTTGGCTAGAAACCAATGAATTTACCTATAAGCGCATGATCCTTCATAAACTGTATTTGGGCGTTGATTTGATGGCTTGGTAAGTCGATCTTGGGGTGCTCTGCTGCTATGGGATTGCATGTGGATGATGTCGCTTTCATGGGTTCTGCATTTTCCGTGGAGGCCTTTTCCTGCCCTTTATTCGAAGCTTCCGCCTCCTGCTGCTGGGCGGATTGATTTTGCCGTTGTACCACTGTTCCGGACGATGGCTTTTCATTTTCATTGGTATTCAAGTTGGGATTTCAGCTGTCGTTGTGACCTGTGGGGGGAGGTCCCGTGGCCTCCCCCATTTGAATATTCATTACGTAGACTCCGTCTGTGCGTTTGAGCCAACGCTCGAGAGACTACATCGCTGAAATGGAGGCTTGCCGCACTTGTACTCCTGCCGTGGTAAGGGTTTGCCAGAAACCCTAGACTGCCATGGTTCACGAGCTCTAGATTCGATATAGAAATAAAATATTAAACAGATTCTTGGTACAACTAATGTTACAACACAATTGGGATTGTTTTGAAATAATTTCTTTTTTCACAAGGATTGGCCAGAATTATGGAATTTGAGTAATTGCCAATTCCAACTTGTGAATTAGAAAGAGAATTATGATTATGAGTAGGAATGAGAGCTTGATGGCGATGTGAATCATAAATTGAAATGTTTTCTTGAATGGTGAAATCATGAAGATAATTTGCTGCTCTAGAATGAGGATTGGTTGGAATAGTTTCTAAATTGAAACGTTCCTCATTCTCAGATGTTATTTGAATTTTATCATGAGGATTATCTTAAGAAGAATAGAAATCAACATCCTCAATGTCAGAGTAATTATCATAAACGACTTCACAATATTCTCTGGAATTCCCTTTGATTTCGTCTGATATATCAAAACGAGGAATAAAAATTTCATGTTCATTAATGGCAAAAGAATGATTAATAATTGTTTCTCTATCTTGATAAAAACTTATTGGTAATTCATTTAGATCACCCTCTTTATTTTCTGAAATATCATTTATACCAAGAGGGGAAAAATTACCATCACTAAAAATATCAGGATAAAGAGAAAAATGTGAATCTGAAATAATGCATTTAAAAATGTCTATGTTTGAGAACTCTTGTGCATTCTGTTCATAATAAATTTCAGATTCTAGATCATTCCTTTGTGTACTCATGCTTTCTTGAAGAAGGTTGCTTTGCTGCTCTGATTTCAGCATTTGCTCATCATGGAAAAATTCAGAAATTTGTACAACAGTTTACATTTTATTATTTATTTTGATTGCTGCTTGTACTTGTTGATTTGCAATTTGATTTTCTGAATTTAATGCAGAGTATTTTTCAGATTTCAAGGCAACTTTTTCTTCAAAATTCATGTTGTTGTCTTCTTGCATTTGGATAGAAATGTTTTCTAAGCTTTGTGAAACCACTTCATCATAATTTATTTTCACATCCATATTGGAATTCGCATTTATGTTGGAAGGGGATGGAACAAAGTTTAAACTAATTTCATATGGATTGGGAATGGGAGGAAGAGAGAAAATATATTCAAACCAATCTAGTGATTCTTCTTCCGTAGGTTTATCTTCGAATTTAAATTTTAAACAATTCAAATGAAATTGAATATTAAACTCTTTATCATACTCATTTTCAAATCTTCGTAGATATTCCATTTCATAACATACCTGTTTATAATCATAGCCGTCAAATTTACAAATGAAAATTGTAACAAATTGATCCCAGCTGTGAATTGAGACAACTAGAAGAGTTCTACACCAGTTTCTGGCTTTTGCCGCGAATGTAAGAGAATTTTTTTTGCATAAAATGCCTTCATCAATTCCTTGAAAATCATAATTTGGAACTTTTTGAATAAATTGAAAGACATGATTAAAAGCAGAAGAATTTCTCTTACCATTAAACTTTACCTGAGACAAGAGTTTTACCACTTCGGGTAGAGTATTGGAAGATGCTCGTCCATGGATACAACTCCAAATTGGTAGTTTAAGAGGAGCCATCGTGATTAAATAAAATGTTAAAATTGAAAAGACTCCAATAGACAATAAGTTTCAGGCCCTCCTTCTAGTGCCAAAATGTTGAAGCCTCGAAAATCGCTGCAACAACATGGAGGATGACCACCCGGTATGGACCTTAAAGCAGCTCATTTTCTGTTTGGAATGGTGGTTCCGACTAGTTCAACTAGTTCTAGTTACCTTCTCTCAATCTCCAATGGCTTTAAAATATGACTTTCATTCACCAATGAAGAAGATGCATCATATTGACCCTCTTGCTGATCAGGCAAGAAAGTGATCCTTAAGCTGATTTGGGGCTCAGCCAATCCACTACTAAAGTTTTCCTCTTTGGGAAGATGACTTAAAAGAATGTAGAAATTAATCTGAATGCAAACTTATTCTAAGATATAAGAAAAATAAATTGTCTTAATCCTATCTCAATTAGGCAGATATAGATCTAACCCAACCAAGAGCAAGATATTTAAAGTATTGGGATTTAAATATGTCTTGTTTATAATGAATATCAAGCTAATGAAGTAGTTCAACTAAATGACATTACAAACACTGCACACATCCTATTGAGATCTCTTAACTAAAATAATCAATTAACAACACTCAGGAAAAAGTTCTCAGAATGATTTTGATCATTTAATTAGTAACTTGAATTATTAAACAATAATATGTGGAAGAAGTTCAGAACACATCACTATTTATTAAACCAGTATTAAAAGACAGATTCATGAGTAAATAGTTACTCGCAAATCAGAATTCAGCCCATAAGAGCAGAGATAAATATAACAAAAAATAGAGACAAATTACCCATACTGACAAAAGTGCACAAATATGTAAGTAAATTGACACAATTCTGTCATCATACAATGAAACTAGCATTTAAAACAATAGCATTCGAAATACCAATTTATTGAATCCATTTCTCCAGCTCCAGTCTCTAATAGTCCTTTACAATGCTTGAGCTTCTGTTTTCAAAAGCAGAGCTACAATAGTGCAAACTCTGCACATTATACATCACTCAGAATGTAAAAGAAAAACCTCAATAATCTCCAGATCTGAGATTCCTCTCTTCCCACCTACAACTCTAAATCCCTATTACAAAAGTGCTTTTAGAATTCTAGAATTGCAGAGAAGAGCACCCCTTAATTACATTCTGCAATCTGCCATTTATAATATTTCCAAAGGTTTTTTTGAGAGGAAAGTTTGTTGAAGCAAAATCTGCCCAATCAATTTTATTTGTTCAAAATTCCCATGTTTAATTGCTGGAACATTCTCATTGATTGAGATCCTTCTCTTCATATCTCTTCTACTATTTTTCTGCAAAAAGAAATCAAAATAAATTAAGATGCAACCATAAAATCAAAATGTCATTTCCGACATTAAAACAAATCCAATAAAATGCAATTAAATAAATAATTGAAAAGGAAATCCAAGCTTTCTATTGATTTATGTGATGATTTAATTGGCCAAGAATATTATTGATGAATAAATCTGCGCTTTAGAAAAGGCTTTGGACAAATGAAAATGAAGAAGATAAAACTCAAAAAAATTGATTTTGTTTAGAAATTCAGAGCTTGATCTTCTGCCTGTTTTTAGACCCAATAAATGACTAAATCTATTAGTGAAACCTCCTCAGAAATGTTTTCCTTGATTTTATATTTCCAATGAGCCGTCTTGGACTTCATTTGGCCAAGTAAAACTCAATCTATGAACCTCCAAAGTTGATAAATCAAATCTAGCATAATTATGGAAATTTTATTGCTCGACTAAAAATTCAAAATTTTAATTAAAAGATTTAATCCTAAATTAAATTCTAATTATCTGATAATCAATATTGATTTAATAGTAATCATAATTTAAACTAATGAATAATAACTATTTATTAATGAATATTAATTTAACTAAATATATACACTTAAACTATTTAATATTAAATCTAAAAATATTTAATATTAATCTAAATAATAATTTAATTTAATGTAATTAATTACAATTTATATATTGATTAATTTAATTATTCTATATTAAATATTTATTTTAGTATTAAGTTATAACTACCTTACTTCACTCCATTTCCATCATACGTATGAGTGTTAACTCAAAACCATTCCCATAAGTATTATGAAGACTATGGTCAATGCCCCAAGCCCTTTGACTCCTTCGCAATCGCAGATGGGGAGGTGAGGGTTATCGCATTTTTAAAAAAATGTATCAATTGAAAACTTGCGATGCGATCTTCCGATCCGATTTTTTCTTTGCTTTTATTTTAATAAAGACTAGTTTAGTTATAAAATTATTTAAAGTGTATTTTGTTTATCTAAACTACAACTACTTTGATAAAAATAAAAATCAAACTACAATTACTTTAACAGTTTGGGTTTTTGAGATTAGTAATTTATTTGAAAGTTGAAGTAAATTATTGAAATCCCGATGCTTCATGATTTGGCTATATAGGTAAAAAATGAAAAATGTTAGTGATAACTAACTAGGGGTTAATATTTAAAATAAATACATTATTGAGCTAATTTAATTATAAAAATGGAATATTGTACATTTTATGCATTTTTAACCCAGGCAACATAAATGATTAGACTTCAAAGGAGTGTTGTTTACAAACCATTTGACCAAATGAGTCGAAACAAGTATCAACGGAAAGCTTATAAAAAATCAATTTTAACAAAGCAATAAAAAATGAAAGCCTAAAAAATGGAAAATTAACAAAAGCGTAGGATAATCAACTTAATAAAAATCCTAAAAGGCGTTTAGCCAAAAATTTTATAGAAAGGGTCCCCATTATTTGAAGTGAACAAATCAATAATGGAGGGGTTGTGTTTTACCACAACACAACCATAGAAAGTGGACCCAATCCATTGCAAGCAATCAGATTATGAGGGATAGGTCGACATGTGAACCACTCCAACTCTAGGAGAAACTTGTCAAGCTCCAAGGCTTGCATGTCCAACAAGCAAGGGTCCAAGGCCAAATACTCCTCAAGAAAAGTCCAATGCTCCTCCTCCAAAGGCCTCTAAAACTCCAATGGTACCTCCTAAGCCATGTTTACCTTTAGGTGCACCCTACCTACACGTTCACTCTTAGGCTAGGGCATCCTTAAATCAAGTACAACCCCCCATGCCATCGACCAAGTGTCTCTAAGCCATTGATGGCTCAACGATATCCTCCATGATGATCTATGCTCTTCCTCTAAGGTAATGCGTTTTTTGAAGAAAGCAATCAACTCCTCTAGGAGCGCACCACATGAAGACATTCATCATGGTAATTAGGTCTCCAACTCTCCAACGAGGTGTGCCACCAAAGAATAAAGACAATATCTAGCAATCCATGAGTAAGTTCTATCTAGTGTCTATGTCCATCACAGTACAACCAAGGGTTATCAAAAATCCATGCACTCCAAGTAATAGAAGCACCACCAAGCATAGTGTAAACAATTGGAAAGTCACCTTGAAATATAACACTTCGTCTTTACAAGGAAATGTTTTCACCAACAACAATATACTTGTTGAGTTTTTTAGTACAATAGATACAAGTACTTATTTATGAAACTTGATAATTACTTCCAATGATGTAGATGATTATTTTCTCTTTCAAGATATCATTAAGCAATTATACATTTAGAAATTCAACCATAAAAACATTGGAGCAATCGAGATCACAATGCAAAAAGAGACAAGAAGATTTTACCCTGGGAAAACCCACAATTGAGGAAAAACTCAACCAACCTTTTCCTTGGAGAATTAATGCAACAAGAGATACATCAAAATCAACTAACCAACAAGATGATCATCCACCACGAGCCAAGTCAACCCTCCACAAAATCCAAGACACGTATCCATAATTCCATCCACAAAATCTCTGCAACAAGGTCTCCAAGAGAGCCAAAATCCATCCTACAACCCTTCCCCAAACTTTGCACTACACCATAGAAATATACCATAGAAACCAAGTCTCCAAGAGGGTCAAAATTTGTCCTCTCTCTCAACCTCATATTTCGGATGTTGCCACAGAATATGTACCACAGAGAAAATATGTCTCAGAAAATCATCCAAAACTTGGCCTCCTTTGATTTGCTAGTGCCAGGGCAGATAGAGTGAATATTTTCCTTCTGATTTTGGCCTAATACTCCTTGCCTTATTTGCATAGAACATAGATATGTATGATGATTTGGAGTGCTACTTGGGAGGAGGTCGAATGGACTAGTTTTAGCCTTTACATGATGCAAATGGGTGTCTCTATAGGTAGTCCGACATGATGACTTGGAGCACTAACTTGATCACTTGTGGAGGCAAATAGAAATTTCAAATTTTCAAATTTTCTCTCTTTGATAAGGTCATGAAGAACATGCATTATAAAATTTCTTTTGAATAAAAACAAATAAATATTTTTCGTTTTTTTGCAAGCATGAATAACATGCTTCATATAGATTTCTTTTACAAATATAATTTATATTTTTCATCATTACAATTACAAATGATATATTATGAAGACTAACCATAGCTACAAAATTCAACACTCCCTCTTAGGTAGGAAGGTATTCATAATTACTATCCAAATGTTCTCTGTATACAAGATCTCTCTAAGGAAAGGTACAACTTATCAATAACATCGACATCTAGGTCAACACCATTGACCTTCATTAGCATCATCATCAATATGTACCACTACCCAAGTTAGCTCTCCTAACGAATAGTACTTACTCAACTAGTCACCATGATCTGATGGGTGCCTCACCTCATGGTACTCTGAATAGTTTAGGGTTTACATCACTCATGGTCAAACCCTAGGGAAACTCATGTCCCAAATCCAAAGGTCTTAGTCTAGGCCATCAAATGATGGAGAGGCACCCACTCCATGAGTTTTCGAGCCTTAGGGACCATTCTCTCTAGAATGTTTGTCCCTCATGTTATCTCATCAAGAGTCCAAGCTTTCCTGTTGTCGCTAAAAGTCCGAGCCATGCCCCTGTTGTCCACTCATCAACATTCTGGGCCATCTCCCATTGTTTCCAATAATCTGAGCCATGCCCTTATTGGTGTCACACCAATGCTCCCTCTTACTAATAGAGGGGTTCTTGACAAGTCCAAGCTTGTTCCTAAAGTATACAAACTTCGCTCAGGATAGAGACTTTGCGAGAATATCAGTTGTTTGCTCATCTGTGGAGATATACTAGAGCCTCACTACTCCCTTATGCAC
The DNA here is from genome assembly GCA_000404065.3 of Pinus taeda. Lineage (NCBI taxonomy): Eukaryota > Viridiplantae > Streptophyta > Pinopsida > Pinales > Pinaceae > Pinus > Pinus taeda. Next base: position 48,000 of record APFE030417687.1, read on the forward strand.
CATATTACAAATGAAGTGGTACTTAATCTCAATATTCTTCGACTTATCATGAAACAATGGATTTTTTGTGAGCTTCATACATCTTTGATTGTCATAGAACAACACATTTGCTTCCAACATTTGGCCGAACAATATAGAGAGTAGCTTATGAAGCCATACTTGCTCACAACATGCCAAACAAGCTGCAAGATACTCTGCTTTTGTAGTACTAAGTCCCATAGATGTTTGCTTCTTGATCATCCATGATATCATAACAAAGCCCAAACTGAAACATACACCAGATATACTCTTCCTGTCATTTGCACTCCCTGCCTAGTTAGAATCTGTGTATCCTTACAGTTGTATCTCACCACTCGAAGCATATCCCAAACAATTTTCAATAGTACCACACAAATACCTCAATATATGCTTTGTTGCAATCCAATGCTCATGTCCCAGTTCCATATGGAACTGAATCAAGGTGTTCACTGCAAAGAAAATATCCAGCTTGGTATTCACCAAATACATCAACTATCCAATCAACTTTCGGTACATGGAAAAATCTATCAGACCAGACTCCTAATTTCTTAGCCTTTTCAGGTTTTTCACCATAGGAGTTGCCATAGACTTGCATTCCATCATGTCAAACTTTTGAAGGATCTTGATGACATATTTTCCTAGCCCAAGAAGGATTTCACCAGGTTTTTACCAGATTTCCAGTCCAAAAGGGTAATGCAACAAGCCAAGATCCTTCATGTCAAATTCAGAGGTCAACTCACTCTTACACTGAACAATAAGATTCTCTACACCTGTCAAGAACAAGCCAACGTATAGTAGTAGCATCACTGGATCACCCTTCACAACCTTGATATAAAGGTTTGGATCAACAACACTATTAGAGAAATCAAGTCTCGCCAAATATCCATCAATTTTAGAATACCAAGCTCTCAAAGTTTGCTTGAGTCCATACAAGGCTTTCTTTAGTCTGCACACATGAGATTCTGTCTCATGAACATCGAAACCTTGAGGTTGCTTTATGTGCGATTCTTCCTCAATCACACCATTAAGGAAAGCGGTCTTCGCGTCCATATGATGTAACTTCCATCCCATAAATGAAGCAAGAGAAATAAGAGATATAATCGTGGTGTACTTGGAAACTGGTGCAAAGACCTCATCATAATATTTTCCATCCTATTAGGAGAACCCTCTAGCCACAAATATTTTTACCACAAATTTTCCTTCAGGTCTTGGAAAAATTTCCCAGACAATGTTTTTCATAATAGATTGGTATTCTTCCAACATTACATCCTTCCACACTTGTTGAGTAGTTTCTTCCTCAAAGCTGGAAGGTTCAGAGTCAATCAACTTAGTCATTAAAGTTGCATAACCATAATACTTCTTAGGTATCTTAGAATCCCTGAAGGTGCCTCGTGGAGCCACATGTCCTTTTGCACCCTGCAAAATGGATTTGATTCAAGATGGTCTTTTTCTATTTATTGGAACCATATGATCCAATGGTTCACAAGGTCCCTCTGATATTTCTTCATGATCCTCAGGATGACTTGAGGATGTGGGAGGACCTATAACCTCTTCTTTGGAAGCCACATGCTTCTTTTTTCCTCTTCAATGTCTGAGTGTTCTTTGGATTTCCAATAAGTGACATCTTCATCAAAAGTCACATCATCCCTGCTTACTTCAACCTGTTGTTGCCTTGGAATATATATTTTGTAGGCTTTTGATGACTCATTGTACCCAAAACTATCCCTTCTTTCCAAAGGCTCTAACTTATTTCTCTTATCCTTGGGTACATGTATGAACACTAGACAACCAAATATTCTCATATGATCAACCTATGGTTTCTAATTTGTGAATGCTTCTTCAGGGGTCTTGTCTTCCAGAATTCGATGAGGTCTTCTATTCATAATGTAAATGGTTGTCCTAGTTGCTTCTCCCCACAAGAACATTGGTGCATCTTGATCATGTATCATTTCCTTCATAGTCTCTTCAATAGATCTGTTCTTTCTTTCAACTACATTTTGTTGATGATTATAGGGAACTATCAACTCCCTCTTAATACCAACTTCCTTACAGAGGGAAATGAGTTCCTTGGAGGTGCACTCGTCCATTATTTGATTTCAGGATCTTGATTCTCTTCCTTGACTGGTTCTCCACTTCAGCTTTGAATTCTTGGAACATTATGAAAAATTCATCTTTTGACTTCATGGGATAGATCCAAGTCTTGCGAGAGAATTCATCAATAAAGGATACATAGTATAAAGCACCTCCAAGAGATTTCAGCGGCATAGGACCAAACACATCGAAGTAGACTAGATCCAAATCTATTTGGACATATGTTCATTGCTTGGAAAGGGTTTCTTAACATTATTTCCAATAGCACATCCCTTACACACACCTTTATGATCCATTTTCAATTATGGTGCACCTGAAACAACTGCTTCAAAGCTGGCAAGGCTTTATAATGAAGGTGTGTATATCTCCTATGCCATAACTCACTAAGATTATTGTCACTATGCAATAAATCTTGGGAAGATTTCACCACGAGTTTGAACAACCTTCCTTCATGAATCCTAATATCCTTAGCAGAGCTTAAACTAGAGCCCTTGTCCCACACAAACAATTTTCCATCAATGAAGGTTGTTCTATCTCCTCTATCTCCTAAACATGAAATTGGAACCTAATTCTTTTTCAAACGTGGAACATAGAGGATGTTGCTCAAGTGAACGCCTTCACCTATTTCTATCTCATCGGATGTTGTCCCAATTCCTTTGACTGCATAGATGTTGTTATCCCCAAGGTCCACCTTTTGAGTCAATCTTCTTTCCATCAAACTTGTAAGATGATCATGCTCCCCTGTCATTTATCTTGAAGCTCCATTTTCGATCAACCATACATTGTTGTCATTTGCAAGAGATCCTGCAAGTGCATAGTAGTAGAAGTGGTATTTATCTCCTTCAACTTTGGGTCTCTTGAAATGTTCTTAAATTTTGAAATGGTAGCAATGCCGATTCCAACTTTTCTTCTTATCATTGAATCTTTCAGGACATTGAGCTTTGAAGTGCTCGAATTTGTTGCAATGGAAACATTGAATTTGTGACATATATTTCTTCCTTTGATTATTAAGTCTTCTATCATAGTCCCTTTTCTTCTTCTAAAAGTCATACTTCTTTCTTCCTCCAAGTTTCTTGGAACGAGCTGCATAAGCTTGAGAATCTTCTTCTTCCTTTGGCTTCCTTTCTCTAGACAAAAGTCTTGACTCTTTCTGAGAATACGTTTCCCATAGTTCTTCCAAACTTGGAGCTTCCTTTCTACTACTTATACCTGCTGCAAACGAATCCCATGAATGTTGTATTCCATTAGGTGTTGAAGTCACAAGTTCTTTGTCAAAGACAATTTCATCAATAACTTGTAGTTGATCTCTCAATTGAGAAATTCTCACAAAGTATGAATCCATTGTATCTTTCTTTGTCATTCTTATATCACAAATCTCATTTCTTAAACTCATGACTTGACCAATATTGTTGAAAGTATACAAACCATTTATGGCATCATACATCTTCTTTGAAGTGTCAAGCTTTGAGATGTATGAAATTAGATGATACTTGATGGAGTCCACAATAATTCTCATGAAAATGATGTCATCTTTCTTATACTTCTTCTTTCTCGCTTCATCTGAAGGTTCAATCAACTTGCCTTGCACAACTTCCAAAAGATCTTCCCTTGTGAGAATTAGATCGATTCTTGTCTTCCGAGTCCTAAAGTTAGTAGCCCTGACTACCTTGTTCTCTGATTTCATAGTAGAATCCATGGATGAAAATTGATTTTAGATCTAGGGTTTCTTGAACGTGATCTTAAGATAAGCCTTTTTCAAGAGTGATCTTTGTGCTCTTTTCCTTCACCAAAGCTCTAATACCATGCTGATTTTTCTAGTACAATAGATACAAGTACTTATTTCTGAAAATTGATAATTACTTCCAATGATGTAGATGATGATTTGTTCTTTCAATATATCATTAAGAAATTATACATTCATAAATTCAACCATAGAAACACTAAAGCAATAGAGATCACAATGCACAAAGAGACAAGAATATTTTACCCTAGGAAAACCCACAATGGGGAAAAATCCTAGCCAAACTTTTCCTTAGAGAATCAATGCAACAAGAGATACATCAAAGTCAACTAACCAACAAGGTGACCATCCACCAAGAGACAAGTCAACCCTCCACAAAATCCCAGACAGGTATCCACAATTTTGTCCACAGAATCTCTACAACAAGGTCTCCAAGAGATTCCTTATCCAAGGAGTACCCATGTTGCATACTTTTGACGAGCCCTACTACATGAAAAACGTGATTGCAATCATGTTTTTCATGTATTTCTCATTTTTTGTGCAATAGGGTCCATCAAAAGTATGCAACATGGGTACTCCTTGGATAAGGAATCAAATTTTGCATCCAACGAGTGTTGCCATTCGAAATTTGAGTAAACCCATAGGGAGATAAGTTGAACATACGAGTTGAAAAAATAGTTTTTATATTTTCCCCTCTAAAATTTGATGATGTAATCTAATATTATTTTATTATTTCCACTATTATTTTATAATTTCCTTAAGAGGCCCATTTTAGACCTCAAAATTCCCCTAATGGAAACAAATTCGCCACATAGACATTAATTTTGTTTCCTTACACTCATTTCTTTTTCAAAACAATTTGATTCTTTAAGATGGTAAAGATGAGCTGAAGTATGCTTTGAAAATACCAATTCATTTTGTCCTAACAACTAATACAAATGTGCCTTTAATATTAATTTGTTTTAGTCATTAATCTATAAACAATTACATGTTTACTATATTGTTTTTGGATTTAAATTGTGTGACAAAACAGTTTGTGGAGGGATATATTGTGAATGTTTTGGATAGACACTCCACCCATTATAAAATACAGAAAAAAACCAATGTGATTATTTTGGATAGACATTCCACCCATTATAAAATATAGAATAAGATCATAGAAAAGTTACTGCCAAAAGCAATAAACCAACTATACAATCTATGGAAACTACAAAAAACTAAAATAGATATATGTTTCATATAGCTTTAATTTATTCTTACTTCTTTTCTTATTCCTACTTTATTCTTACTTCCTTTCTTATTCCTACTTGGTGGCGGCTTCGTAACTTGACTTCCAACCCTTAAAAACTATTAAGGATCGTCTTCTTGACGGAATCTATTGCAATAAATCAACCCCTCCTCTAGTTTTTTTTTTTTTTAAGTTCTGGAAATTTATGTTCCATTCATTGTGTGGCCTTATTGTTTAAAACAATTGTTCTCTGCCCTCCCTCCTGAGGCACAATCTCACAAAAGAAAACCATTATGGTGGGAAAACTATGAAATTGAAATGGAAAAAAAATAGGTTGAGGATTAGTTTGAAGAGCGAGAAAGAAGATAAGAAAAATGTAGTGTGGAATGCATAGAAGATCACCTTACCATAGTCATCTCATGATGGAATTTGATGGGCCAATCCAAAGGAGGATTAGTTTAAACAGCTAGAAAGAAGTTAAGAAAACTATACTGTGGAAAGCATAGAGGATCGTTTGGCGATGGAATTTGATGGGCTGATACAAAGGAAATTCGTTTGTAGTGTAAAATCTTCTTTCAACCCTGGTCCTTGAAGCTAAAGACAGATATGGATGTTCTTCCCATCCAAATGCTTCAACAACTGCATTGAAATCTGAAGCACTTTTCGTTTCTTATTAATATAATTAGGTACAGGTTAAGGATAAAATAAATCATGTGACTGTAGAAACTTTTTACTATTATTTGCACATCAGGATAATTAGTACTTATTTCTTTTCTTTGGATGGTTATTACACTAATTATTATTGTTGGTTGATTACGTAGAAATTTTTTATTATTATTTGCACATTTGGATAATTTGTACTTATTTTTCTTTTAAATTGCTAGTCATCTTT